>FIZU01017187.1:22082-83391 GCA_900064475.1 Pseudococcus longispinus | reverse complement strand
TCCCACGACAAAATTTTTTAACTATTTACTCCACTGATTACGATTACAACCCATAAAAACTTACGAGCCGCCACTGAAAAATAGTTCGTTTTTGAAAATACGGATAGATGGTATTGAATTCAACGTTTCTCACCTTGGCTTGTCGGTTATAAATCTACATGAAAGGTTCAAGTTACAATGCATGATTTAATGTTGAGGTTGGAGGTGGTTTAGGTGTTGAATTTTGATACGTTTTGAGAAGGGAAGTGAGGCAAACTAAATATAAAAGGTGGAAAGGGGCGAGGACAGAAAAATCAACAAAAAATTTAAAATTTACCCACCCTCTGCGGTACTTGAACGACCAACAAAGAAGACGGAAGAGAGAAGTTGATTTGAAATTTTTTTTAAATTTTGGTTTCTTAAAACTTTTAGCTTTCCAAAACGTAAAAATGTATTATTCTTGGACGAGTCGTCGATTATTCATGAATTTTATTTCAATTGATTAAAAAAATGTTGAATGCTAAAATAACAACGTGGTACCGGGTGGATCAAGTTGATATAATCTTCTTCATTCTTTCGTAATCCAACAAATACGAAAATAGTCTTACATTTCGGCAGCTTAAATTGAAACTCGCTGTCAATGTGTTGAATATTTCTAAGTATTGCACTAATTTCTACATCCTACAGCCACATTCTCCAAATTTTAAATCAATTCGATATATATTTGGGAGAATTTGACGCCATCGATGCTAACGACGTGGTTAGCAGGATGGCGTTTTTTCGTCATTTGTCTCAAACGACCTTGCAAGAAATCCTTGATTTTTAAAAGCTCATTTTACGAAGTGTGGTTTTCTGTTGTAAAACAGTCAATAAAAGCCGACGAATGAGCAAACAAACGCGTCATCATGATCATGACTTTGTTGTTTTCAAGTTTATGTGTACGTTTGTAAGTAGGTAGGCTAGGTATTAGGTATGCGACGACGGAAATTATCGAAAGATATGTGCCAGTCTTGGACGCGAATTTACGTGCTCTTCCCGTAGCACGTTCGCAA
Organism: Pseudococcus longispinus; assembly: GCA_900064475.1. NCBI lineage: Eukaryota > Metazoa > Arthropoda > Insecta > Hemiptera > Pseudococcidae > Pseudococcus > Pseudococcus longispinus. The sequence continues at coordinate 82,360 of FIZU01017187.1, read as the reverse complement.
ACCTTCAATCTGGGGACTACCGTTGACGAATCTAGTCAAATCTCACCATTTATCTACCTAATTTGTTTAGGCGAAGGCGTTTTTGGTTCGTTCTTTCGCAGAATTACGAGGGTCACTCTAATTAAATAAATTTGTCAGCGAATCAAAGTGATAACGTATTTTCCAAAAATTTAACGCACTGGTGCAAGTAGGTAGGTACTTTCCTTGAAATGTAAATCTAGATACCCATACCACGTCGAGATCCTTGTACACGCACGCACAGGTGAAAAAAAAAAACAGAAAATGATTGTGATAAAAGAACTCGGATGGCAAGTTTTGTAATGACAACACGGTACACCTATAGACAGCGCGGCGCGACGGTACTGACAGCGAGTCTGGAATCTCTTATTAAATTACTCGTAATAATAATTACGGCGAATAAAACCGCTTTAATTATTTGAAAAATTGATTTTAGGTACAATTGAAAAGGCGACAATAATTTGATTGTGAGTACGATGTGGTTTTATTAGTAATATGTAATATTATTACGCGGGTGGTACATACTGTAAATGTATCTACACAGTACTTACGCATACAAACAAAAAGTAATAAAATAAGAATTACAGCGACGAGGCGACGACGCGACGAGAAGCGGGCATGCGACGTCGGATCTTTGGGCTCGGGATATTACCGGCGCGACGACACCGAAACGAGAATCGCGAGCTTGGAATTTGGTAACGAACGTCGTCGTCGCGACGACCACCGTTTTGATTTACGTCCTGACCTTGCAGATCATTACCGAGTACCGACCGATTACACGTGCATAATGCAACTTCATCATCGGCGACGTTTATTAGAGGTAAAATGGCCGCAACAGTCGTCCGTTATGCATTTCGAGTCATAGCCACAGGTACTGGTAAAGCTATTGTTATGGTCTGTTTGGTCAACAAACAGGAAACCATGTAACTCCAGACTCGGCAATTTAAACAAAAATTAGACAAAGTGGAAAAGCTCGTATAGAATTTTTATAATTTTAATTTTGAACAAGTAAAACTGAATCTCATAGGTTAAAAAGTTAAAAGAGTTGGCTTTGTGGAGGTGGTATCAAGTACAATTGGACTCGCGAATCCAAATGACCATTTTCTCAATAAAATCGCATGGAGATGAGTGAACTAATTGATTTTATTTTTTAATGTTCTGAAGGTCTGGCCCAGTTTTAGGATTTACTTTTGAAGTGTGATATAAATTACTCACGATTACATATTTTTGATAAATTTTCACCCAAATTAAGAGACGAAGTGGAGGAGGAGTTGCAAATTTTAAAGTTTTGACTGTGATAGAATTTTGACATGGATATGTCCTATGGCTTACGGAACAGGAAAATTTTTTGAGCTACATTTGGGTGTCACGAAATTCTGTTACTTTGGATGACTTTTTGCACTTGGAAAATTTTAAATTATTAATGAGGTTCAAAATTGTAAAAAATGTTTAAATTTTCACAAAAAATCATTTAAAATATGAAAAAAAATATCAAAAAGTAATGCAAATGATTGAAAATGTTTAAATTGTCAAAGTGTTAACAAAAAAGTTCCCGTTATTTCCATACTATCCATGAATCTATAAAACGAATTTTTCAATTCCATAAAGCAGTGGTATTTGGAATTTTTTTGAAATTTTTCAAGACCAAAAAGTCATTTGAATTTTGAACAATTTTCAAGTTCAAAAAATTCAAACAAAATATCTAAAAGGAATTTTTTTGGAAAACTTTCGAAATCCAATCCCAAGTAGACACAAAAGTTCAATAGAAATCTGAAAACTTTTCCAAATTCAAAAAAGTCTGATAAAAACAAAATGTCTAAAAGTAAATTTTTCAAGTTCAAAAAGTCTTAATTATTTGTCTGACAAAATGTCTTAAAATCATCGTCGGAGAATTTCATCAGGTTTTTCGCGGAATTACCCATATTCAAAAATCGTCAAAAATTTCTGAAAAAGTCGTCGTAAAAATTAGTAAAAGCATTGCATAAATGATCAAAAAATCATGAAAACTGTCAAGAATCTTGTAAAAATTGTTTAAATTTTCATAAAAATCATTTGAAATATGAAAAAAAATTATCAAAAAATCATGAAACTCGATAAAAATGTAGTTCTTGATCGTGGAAATTTTCACAAAAATTTGTAAAAAAAAAAAGGTCCCCGTTATTTCTATACCAGCCATGAAGCTATAAAACATAGGATATGCTTTTGCTGATTGAAAATTTTTTACATTCCAAAAAAGTCTCACAAAACTTCTCAAAATCAGTGGAAATCTAAGAATTTTCCAAGTCAATCCAAAAAAGTCTGACAAAATTTCTAAAAGTCAGCATTATCTCTGAAGTTTTCCAAGTTAAAAAAGTCAATGGAAATCTGACAATTTTTATAAACCCAAAAAAGTCTGACATAATATCAGAAAGTCACCCTGATTCAAACAATTTTCAAAGTTCAAATAACCTAAATTATTTGTCTGACAAAAAGTCTAAAAGTTGGCATTATCTCTGAAAATTTTCAAAATCCAAAAAGTCAACAGAAATCTAAAAAATTTTTCAATTGCAAAAAAGTCTAACAACCTATTTTATTGAGCAATTTTAACATTTTTGATGATTGTAATACTTTTTGACAGTTTTTGCAATATTTTTGCCAATTTTTTTGAAAGTTTCGACAACATTTTTGTTTTTTGTCCACTTTATATTTTTTATGATTTTCACAAAAATTTCGATAATTTTAACAAGTTTTGTCATCAATTAGAAACTTTTTGATTTTCATGATAGTTATTTTTATCGATTTTTATGACAAGTTCAAAATTTTTCCCATGATTTTCAATCATTTTTATGATTTTTTGAACATTTTTACCATGTTTTCGATAGTTTCTTGGAAATTTTCAACGTTTTTACAAAATTTGAAATACTTTTACAACATTAATTTCTGAGAAAATATCTAAAGGTCGGTATGATTTCAAAAAGGCTGTCTGACAAAACCAAATCCAAATAGTCTAAAAGTCATCGTCGAGGAATTTCATGTCGAAATTTCGTCTCGTTTTTCACAGAATTACTTATAGTGGAAGCGTAGCATATGCTAAAAACATCAAATTTTTCTGCGAGATACATACCCCAGTGTAATAATAAACAAAAAAATGATGTTATATGACTTTTTTTTTGCTTTTTTTTTCGTTTTTTAAAATGAGAAACATATATGTTTGATGTTCAATGACCTTTTTCTTAGCTGTTTTCCTGTTTTTCGTCCGTTTTTTGAAAAATACCGAACGTTTATATTGTTTGGTAAGACTCTATCTTGGACACAGAACAAATTTCGAAAAAAGCGAATTTGTGGCAACTTTAAAAATGGATGATAGACGTGACAAGTGGCATCGATTAAATTTGAAATCATACAAATTTTCCTGTTGACCAGCCCCTCCCTAGTCCCTACTCTAGTAAAATTCTGAAAACAAGTGGTAGGTCTAGTCTATGTCCATCGTGCATACGAGTATCTATTCAATAGGTAATGCTAATACCTATGCACAGTGTACTGTACGTACATAGGTACTTACTCGTACTACTACACAATCTTCAACTATTCGCGTATAATTAACGCGTTAACCAGTCGACGGTAAATACTCGTATTCAAGTTTACGCATTCGACAATCAACATTCCCGAATCGTTGATCAGTTTTTAAGGCGAAACGAACTAGTAGAAAATTACATAGATATAGCCGATAGCGTTTCGTAACCTTTGGAATGATACGGCACACACGTCGTCGTTATCGGTGGCGGCGGCGTCGCAAGGTGGGGCGGGGTGGGGTGGTGGCTCGTTGCATACGAAAGTATCCTACAGTACCTACGTAAGTCTACGATCCTACGAATAGACGGCGCAATCTCGCTGTTTTGGCGCTTCCTCGTTTCCAGATTTACCTATTCGTCGTTTGAATATTATTCACGGATTCCTTCCTTCCTTTCTTCCCGGACTACACGTCAAACAATCAACACAAGCCACTAACGAGACCGAGACGACCTTGACTAACGTAGCGGCGTTCCAGTTAGATAGTTTCCACAAAAGCGACGAAGAGATTATGCATTTTTAGCAAATACTACAGTGACGCTCGGGTATGTCCTTCCCTGTCTAAGAATTTCTGCATTCTGCTCGATCTTTGACATTTGGCGCCTTGATATATCTTCACTCTTTTTTGCATCTGATTATTCTTATATCTATAGGAATATACGTATCCCTTTGGGAGTCTATAAGTAAGTAGGTTTGATTTGGACGCATTTCAGACCGATATGAAAAGTGCCTTTGGATGGAAAAACTTGAATAGCATAAAAATAAAGGAAAATTTGGTATGAAAAAGGGTCAAAAATGAAGAAAAGAATATCAATGTTTGCCCCATGTCTAAATTTTATTTTGTACCGAATGTCAAACAGGCGTCAAAGGGTTCAATTTCTCATGATTATGGCAAAATCTTGACCTCCAAAATTTGGACACAGTGCACCCAATTTGTAAAATTGAAAATCGTCATCGAGTTTGCATTTCTCTCAGGCCACGTCGCCACGAAAGTAGGGTACCCATATAAAAATCGACGGGACGGCCGCCGTATCGCCGGTACAGTTTTACACATGAGCTATCCATGTGCTACATAGCGACGCCCTAGGTTTAATAAAATACCTAAAGAACAAATTCTTATGTAAGAGTAACCGTCCAATTCAACATATCGTTTGATTTTCTCAAATCAATGTCCACTCTCGACTGATGAGAAATTCCTCAAGTTGAGTGGCACCGAAATACAGCAGACAAAGATCTTACTGCAATAATTCAACATTCGAAAAAACTTGCTCACGCAATTTCACTCCCACCCCCTCCCCATTCTTCACTTCCTCCATCCCTCTACAATCAGAAGTAATTTGTATGTTCTTAAGGTAAATGCTGAAAGAATACGAAAAATTGAACGAAATTGATTCGAGTGAGGCTGACGAAATACCAACTCGGAAATAATTGGGCACGAACTTAACGAAGAATATTCCCAATTCCAAACCAACAAGAAAGAAAGAACACTTTCGAATATGTTGAAAATATTTCATATCGAGGAAATTAAAGAAAGAAGAAGAAAGAACGAAACGTAGAAAAGAATCTATACGAGAGCACGAGCCACAGCAAATAGGCTAGAATCGAGCTAGGTATCTACTCGAGATTAGATGATAGTTTTGTAACTTGCAACTATTGAAAAATGTGAACCAAGCCGCGAGTTTACCTTGCGCTGCGATTGCAGAATCGACAAATGGGCAGAGAGCGCCGGTGACGACAATGATGATAACTAGATGGTTGAGCAAAGGTGGGATAAGATTGGTGTTGTTTATATTCAGAACCTAAAGAGTGATATCGAATCGGCGAATAAACGTTTCGTTCGTAAGTAAGACAGGTTCAGTAGCATCTTTCTTGGGATACATCAACTGTCAGGGTTGTATTATCGCTCACTGTTCGCCGCCTTCGGTATATCGCAGACAACACATCACAACATTACCTACAACGTACATCGCGGTACGTACGTACGCAGACACACCGTACCACCGTACACCGTTTAACCATTCCTATTCTCGGCTACACAACCTAACATATGCATACACATGTTGTCTTCTGGCTATATCGATATCTTCGCGAATGTTAGGCAATAATATACAAATCGAACTTCGAGAGTGAAAGTAATTTTTTTTTCTTTTCGTAATTTTGTGATAATATTGCATAGTTGTGCATTTTTTGGGTAAACTCGCCCAATATGTATTTTTACTCGCTAAATATCCAAAGCTCGATATTTTTTATCGTTGTGTGCCTTTTTTCGTCCATTAACGCCGGTCTTGCGAAATCACGTGAGTTATACATGTTACTTAATGATATTTATCTATTTCGTTTGCAGTTTTTCTGCATACCTACCTATTTATTCATATACTCGCTTGATTCGTGTTTCATTTGTCTAACTTTAATTTTTCACCCTTCTAGCATGCTCTCATAGGCGTAGATTTCATATCGGCAGGGTAGCTCCAATTTCACTTTTCTGTTTTTCCTTTGTATTTTAAAACATTTTTGATGTCTTTGCATCCATCAAATAGCTACCTATCTACCGAAATTCAATGCCTTTAACTAAAACTTTTTCACAGTTTTCCATTCGATATTGAATAATTTTGTGTGCTCTTTTCATTTTATATTATATAAAAAATGTGTCAAATTTCAACCCGAGCTCGCATTTTCTCTCAACATCGTTGAAAAATTTATTTCATCATATGTCTACATGGGATTTGAATAGTCAATTGTTGATACAATCGATGCATTTCGAACAAAATGGGTATTGTTTTTGTGAAGAGGGGGAGGAGGTGTCAACCTCAAATCAGTTTCACCCAAGAACAGAATTCTTATCAAATTCATTTGTTCCTTCTCTGTTTTTTTGTCGAAATGTTCGACCGTAAATTTTAAAAAGACCAAAAATTTCACAAATTCCTAATTTTGAAGTTCATCTTACCAAACAAAAAGCCCTGAAAAAAAATATAAATTTGAGCAATAATTTACTCTACGTATGTGCCCTCCAAATAAGAATTCTTTCAAGAAAAAAATACCACCACTACATCGCTAATTACACCCTCGGTGCAATAACCTTTTTATTGCCCACCTATTTCTGATCTAAATTCAAAACCGTCGAGGGAAAACTACATTTTGGATAAAACTAAGATAATCAAGTGTTTTGAGATGTTGTAATATCGTATGTCTATGTACCTAAGAGTGCGACATACCTATGCCCGTATGCCAATGTCCAAGTTGCGATATCTCAACCGATGTTTGTAATAGGTTAATAATATCTGTCACGACGATCGTGCATTCGAGATAAAAAAATAAGCAATTTCCCCTCGAATGTGAAAAGTTCAATGAAACGCATACCTAAGTTTACTTGAATATCGAAACGCATAAGTAGGTAATCTAGAATTTCGATTTCGACATTTCAGGTACCTACTTATCAACATGTAAACAATCTGACCCGGAGTTTAACGAATGCGTGAAAAATGAAGCTTCAGCGGCGGGAGTATACCTAGCCAAAGGCAAGTAGATATTCTTCGTTTTCGTTTTAGCATTGCAATAGCCAGATCTATTCGACCGTATATGGTAATTCTAAACGTAATTAAATTCTTAGCCACGTCGGTAATCTCTTGATTTTTTTCACTTCAGGTGTACCGGAATTGAATATCCCCGCGATCGAACCGCTCATTATTCCCAAAATAAGCTTGGAACAAGGAACCCAAGCTATTAATTATAAAGCTACGTTAACGAATTTAAAAATTCATGGTCTCAGCAGTTACAGAATCGACGACTTGTTGTAAGATGCGATCGTTTAGACTTCACTAAGTAGATATGAAATCCTTAATCGATAATTTTACCAATTGTTTTTTTTTTCGTTTATGTCTTCAGTATTAATATGGAAGCTAAAAAATTAGACGCCAAAATCACTTTCCCAGTTTTATATTTAGAATCAGATTACGATATTAAAGGCAGAGCTTTGGTTGTACCAATTCAAGGAACTGGACCATTTACCGCTAATTTGAGTAAGAAAGAGTTTAAATATAACGTGTTTTTTTTCTGCTCCTCGAATTTAACACTCTACATCGATTTAAGTGCAAAAAATCCGTATTCAGATTTGAGAGTTCTTTCTTTATCAAGTACTTAAAAATTTACTTTTTACGGGTCAATTTGATGGCATATTCATTATTTTTGTGGGGTATGGGGGAGGGGGGGGGGTAAAAGTAATTTCACAAAAAGTGAAAAATTTTTCACCTATCACTCTTCTCGATTGTCAAGTTTTTGAGTGCATTGAGAACCAGAGGCTTATCTGAGTTTTAAATATTGTTAAAAACGAGATTCTTATGCCCAGATTTGGAAAAATCCATAAATTAACAAAATACTTTCTATTTTCTCATTTTTTTTTTTTTTTTTTGATCAAATATTGGTCCTTTGCGTCAGAGACGCACGTGTTGAGGACGAAAATAGTATTCTGGTGTTGAAAAGCTAACTTTTGAAGAAATTGCAAGTTAAAAAAGTTTTCATTTATATTTCTCGCCTATTGCCTAAACATTTGTAGATATAATGAAAGTTGCGCGATTTTTTAACCTACAACTTCGCCTTCACGACATTTCGGACAGATTGAATTCAACTTTGTCGGCAGAGTATGAAAGAGGAACCAAAAAAAATTCAGATGTCTTACTTAGTAAACTAACATCATATTTTTTAATCACTCGTATCGTTGATGTTATCAAAAAATCGTCTTTTCTTGTTCTTGTTTTTTACGCTATTCTTTCGTATGCACAATTCTCTACCCACCTCAAAAAAATTATCACAGTAGATACCGCTGATTTTTTTGCTGAAAAAGTGCGCCAAGTCAGGTTTTTGGACACGAATCACATTATTGTAGCATATTAAATTTGAAAGTATATATAGCCAAAAAAAATGAAATATTCATTAGAAAAAAGAAATGGGTACTTGAACAAATATGTAGGTATCTAAATAAAAGAACCTTCGAATAAAAAAAAAACTCATTTGCATAATCTCGATATATTTCAAATAATAGTACCGGGTAGGTACCTAGGTTCTTTAAAAATTAAAATAAAAAAACATAAAAACAAAAATTTCCCATTAAATTCGCATCTTTGTAAGGTAGTTTGTATATTCTGAGATAAAAAATCTGCGTAAAAATTCTTGGACTAATTAAAATAAAATGTCAATAAAACCGTGTAAGTTCCAACACGATACGTGTATTGTAATCTAAATAGCTGTAGGTAGCTGATTAGGTGACTGCTATCGCATAATAATAATACAAGCCCATCTTTTCGATTCTTATCAGCAGAAGCATATTTTAAAGGACACGCATTGGCGAGCTCGAGCTCAAAATTCGTCGCATTTGTACTAAAATGATAACCTACCGCGACGAAACCGGATTCACTTATGTGTACAAGAAGCCAAAATCTGAAATAATTGTTAATTAATAACGTTAGAGAAAAAACATAATTTTCGTGCGGTATGCTAAATAATTCATACCGGTTAATTACGGCGACGTTTACCGAAAATCACTTTCTAATGCATCCTTGATTGAAATGAGACGAGAGGGAAAAAGAGAAAAACTTCACGAAAAGGCCATTCTGTACTTATACTTGCCTACGTGCGCGCGTACCTCATTTATGAATTTCATAATTTATTATCGAAGGTGACCTTGTTTTCTCGTTTATTTTTCGTTTATTCTCGGTATACCATGGTTAATGCTGTTTTACCCGAATCATTTGATACCTATAAATCTTTTGGTTGAAAATGTCCAAAAGGAAGTTGGCGAATCTTCTTTCGGGCATTGAAACGGCGCCAGCGCCGGTGTGACGAGAGAACTTGTTCATGTTCATATGGGTCGACCTTGAACTTGAATTTCATTATTAAATAATTTGCATTTTTCAGCGGATGTAAAAGCTGATGCACATATGAAGGGAAAACTATTCAAGAGGAAAGGTTTAGAATACGTTGAAGTGAAAGACACAGCTGTCAAATTAACAGTAAAGGGTGCTTTCGCACATTTCGGCAACTTATTCAACGGCGATCCTACTTTAAGTGAGTATCTTTTCTCGCTTCAAATTTGTAGATACCTACGTTTAATACCCAAGGCGAATCATCTTTTGCCTGCTTTTGTTGCGTAGGTCGTGCGACAAACGAGTTCCTAAATCAGAATTCTAAGGATATTATCGACGAAGTTATGCCTGCTATTGAAGAAGTCACTAGTAAGCTTTTAGATGATATATGCAACAAAGCTTTCAAAGCCACTCCGTGGGATAAACTCACACCAAAATAGTTTACATTTCGAAACGTTTAAATGCAGCCTGTAAAAGTGAAAGGAATTACAAAAATCACACCGATGTGTAAAATTAAGAACTCTTAAAATTAATTACTTATAGCTTTATATAAACGGAAATATCAGTTTAATAAGCTCGTAATAGGCATTTAAATGGTGTGAATAGTTTTTTTTTTCGTTTTTAACACACGTTGGTAAGATTTTCTTATCGTGTACAATAAAAAAGCTAACCATCTGTGATAGATCAAACTTACGGGAACGAATTCCGGTTTAACGAAAGTTGAAAATATTTTGTAAACATTGCAAAATGTACGAGTAACTTAATTATTTCATTTATAATAAATGTATTTTTACCTTTGTTCAAAATTATATTTTTTCAACGTGTAGTGTAAATAGGTACTTAGGTAACACCTGATTACCAACAGACATTGGTAAGTAGATACATGTCAATTCGCATTGTGAAACAGCTTCTCATCTTTAAACTTTTGAAAAAGTATAACACCATTCAAACGAATTACCTATTTTGAGCATTTTTAAGTAAGTCTGGTATACCTATAAAAAGTATGATTTTTTTGATTGTCATTTAATGGGAAAATGATTGAAAGTACAAGTAAATACCAATACGTACCTACACTAAGTATTTGTTCAGTCTTCTATGTTCTGGAAAAATACCTGAAATATGACAGAAAGCATTTACATGTACTTTACAGCGAGATATCAGCGCTTTAAAAATTAACATTCCGGCTGGTTGGCACTGTTACGTAAATAACCCAATAACATATGTTATTAATGACACCATTCGATCTTCCTCAGACAAGGTTAGGCTAGTGATCATTAGGACAGAAATGCACCGGCATTCATTTCAAATATATTGATTCTTAAGAAAATAACTGTTTTCACGAACGATGCAGTTACGACAACATTAACTAATACAGGAAATACCTAAACCTTTAAAATCGTCTTCGAAGTTCAAACAACCAGTAATCCGGTTTAAATGGCATATTTATTTTTCATATACATAAGTATTACTAAGCCGAAATTATGAAATTGAAACAGAGTATACCTGTATGACGAATCTGAACGATCAGATGAGTTTTATGGATTGTGAAACAGACTCGAATTACCTATGGAATGAGTAAAGCCTATAAAAATTAATATTTTTATTCAATACACAGAACTGAATAAAAAACGGTAATGTTGATGTATGTGAGGAAACTGAAAACGTCAGAGTTTTGATCTAGGTACTTTTTAGCTCCTTAAATTATCAACGATGCAACTTATTCATCACATGTGATTGACAGAAATGTGTCTTCCAACGATTCAAATGTATACGCGTGTATTTTCCTACGTATAAAACGTACATATGTATATCATCATAAGACGAATACAATGAATACAGCAATACTAAAATCGTAACACTATAATATTGTAAAAAAATTCTATACATAAAAAGGGTGCCTATTTGGGCTCAATATGAATCATACGTAAATCCCACATATGTAGGTAACAAGTAAGTAAGAATATTACTTATCGCAAAGGTGCATGACTCATGATGCATACCTACAATGCTACTAAAACTAATACTTATAGACGAAAAACGATTCGGAATAATCCAGTACCTGCGAAATATGTGGGAACAGATTCGTGATCAGCAACTTTGAGTTAGCTGGTAAACGCTACCGCATTTAAAATTCTCTAAACTCTAGACTTGCTGTCAATTTTCGTAAAAAGACCAACGATTATTTCTTAATCAGGACCTTACACGTATATAAACTATGCATGTGAATTACATTTCCGAGCCTTCAGGAATCCATTTCAATGGATGAAATGGTGGCTTTAAAAATTATTTTTTGACAATGGACAATGGAAATATTGTCCTTATGGTCTCTGGACTTATCGTTATCTGATGAAAATTATTGAAATGACCATAAAAATTGGTTTGTAAAACTATTGTAAAATTTACGGCAAAATCATAAAATTTGCGTAATTTTTATGGAAAAAATTACAAATATGTAATTAAGTACTTATACGAACATAAAAAAATCAAAATTTAAATTCAAAAAATTAATTTTCTATATTTAAAAAAAAACAGAATTTTTGTAAAAAAAAATATTTTTTTGAAAATAGAAGTATAATTTTATTTTAAAAATATCTCAAAATACGTCAATAGATACCTACTTAAGTTTTTTGAAACATTAGATAAATTCTTCAATTTGTTTACTTCTTGATTTGTAATGTAATTTCCCCGCACTTTCGAGGGGTATATTGTTGATTAACTGGCGATTAAAATTTTTTGCATAGGTATGAGAAAATGATAGAAAAATATACGTAGAAAAAATTAAAAAATTGTTGAAAACAGGAAAATTTTTAAACCTTCTGAAAGCTGCGCGGCACCTATAAATATGTACATATAATATACCCTACTCGTATCAAATAGTTCCTGCCATATCTGGGTTGTGCAATTATGCATACACCTGCATAGAAATTTTGAAGGCAAAAATTATGGATCGGTAACAAGAAAATTTTGATTCAGCGCTTGACAACTATGATAAATGATGAGTAAATTTTTTTTTGTATGCGCCGTTAGAAAGCGCATTTTATGGAGAAACTTTCGATATGGTTGGTTTTCGTGAAAGGTCAATAGGAAGGCACACAGATGATTAAATAATAGAAAAATATTGTAAGAGAGTGCACAACTTATCCAATTTTCATCAAAATTCTTAAAAAAATTTCCTCTTTGCTTAAGATTATACAGGGTGCTTCGAGAGTCGTTTGCCATACGCGACATTTTGATATAACAGGGTACCACTGAAAAAAAAATCTGATGAACATGTTGCCCATCTCGATTACGTATTTAACGGGCAACTTTCTTTTCTAAAAAATCGAATAAAAACTATTTTTCAATCGTGAAAATGTGTAGTATTTTGAGAATTGAACAAATTTTCTTATTATGATTTTTGCCTAACTTGAAAATTGAAGGGGCTGTAAAAATGATTTGAAATTAAAAAGTTCTAAAAAAAATTCAATCACGGAAATGAATAATACTTCGAAAAATGAACGAGTTTTGTTATGTCCATTTTTTGTCTAGTATCAAAATTGAGGGGGCTGTAATACTCGAATTAGGTTGAAAAATTCAAAAATTTTCGTAATTTTTTTTAGTTTCATTGTTACTTGGCCCCTTCAATTTTGATAATAGGCAAAAAATGAAATGGAAAAAAATTCCCATTTTTCAAAGTATGTACTATTCATTCCCGCGATTGAATTTTTTTCGAATTTATTTTATTTCCAATTCTTTTTATGGTCCCTCCAATTTTGAAGTTGGGCAAAAAACATGATATGAAAATTTGTCCAATTTTCAAAGTACTGGATTCCTATTCCTACGATTGGAAATTGATTTTGATTCGATTTTTTTCAAAAAGAAGTTTGCTCCTTAAATATTTTAGATAGGCAACATGTTCATCTGAAGTTTTTTTTAGTGGTATCATGTAATGTCCAAATCTCGCGCATGGCAGGCAGACAACTCCTGGAACACCTTGTATGTAGCATCCAGTTGACTACTTGACTGTACGTTCAAATCAAATTCACATTCGACGAATAAAAAAAACGCACCTTTTGAAATGTTTATTTTTACATTACGAGAAAAAAAATTTTAAAGCATGAAGCTTACGTCGTACACCTAATACGTAAGTACATACGTTGACTTGTACAAAATACAATACGCGAAGGTAAAAAAAAATAAAGATTCGTATCGGCTATACGCAACACATTGCTGAAACACTGGTCACTGGTCTTTGGATATGCAAGAAAAGTCACCACGGAGAGACGATTATGCATCACGCGATCAAGTAAATAATGAAAGTACGATCGAATGAAAGAATGAAAATTAATCTCTGAATGAAAAAATTTTTACCGTTTGAAAGCAATTTGTAAATGCCAAGCTCATGGTAAAACAACGGGTCAATCAATAGAGATCATTAAAATAATCGATAGCGTATGATTAACACACATAAGAATAGAATACACAAGGATAGCGAGAGAGAGAAAGAGAGAAAAAAGACTATAACTAATTCAAAATATAAATATGGTACATGAAAAAAGGAAGAAAAAAATGATAATGATGTATAAGTACAAATAGTTAAGTATTAAGTAATGAATTGGACTAAATTTATCATTTGGTTGTGGTACTTATAGGCCTACAATTACACTAACGAAAGAAATGCTACGATGCTTACAATAGGTATTGATTGTAAATGATAATCTAGCATTAAGTATAGGTACATAGTAACTCGTAATAGTATGAAAATTCCTATAAGCACCAGACCATCGGTGTTCAAAGGTACGAATCATTTAAAAAATGGTAAGAATGCCAAATATTATGTCACATAGTTCAATACTCTTATTGGGTAAATATCAAGATATCTCCATTTTTCGGCGACTGTATTGGTCAAATTTGAAAATAAAAAAATTAGTATTTCTATAAATTGGTTCGTGGGTATTGATTGATTGGGTATAGGAGCAACAAATTTCAACATCACGTACTACTGGGATACTTTATTTTTAAAATGTGACAACAGATAATGTGAGAGTGGAGGAGGAATAAGAACACAATTGGGGAAAAAAACTTGAAAAACATCGACGAATATTTTGTACCGTAAAATTGGATGAAACAGACATTTATCACGCCAGTAAAAATCTACAACGATCTAGCTACCTAATAATCATTACGTAGGTACTACAAGTACTTATTTAAATTACAAAAAAAAAAAAAAATCAAAACGAACAATAATATAGGTAAAATGTTAAATGGAATTTTGTTAATAAACAAAATAAATTATTTTGTAATATTTGGTTAATGCTATGGCATATACGGCACGGGTATTTCAAATTTGTCTACACCCAAACAACCGAGTACGTACGCATCCCTGCACGCGACATCGTCATATACCGATTCTTCGGATTTACACGGCATCGTACAAAAATTCGTTTTCGATTTTCACAAATGATTTTGATACTTAATAAATTACTCAAGTACCTAAACTATCATTCGTAATCTCTTAACCATACTTTTAATGGTATTTGAAGAAAAGCTGTATTCAAAAAATTCTTAAAATGTTTTCCAATGGCCTGAGAAGCTGCGGGTTTCATTTCTTCTATAATTTCGTTGACGTTTTCGTTTAAAAATACGTTCATCGCTTCGCCTGAAAATGCAAGAGATATGCAATTATGGACACGCGTATGTATTTGTACACAGGGCTGGGCAAACTCCAGGCGGGGATTTTCGGAGTTGGTTATGAATTTTTCCCGAGTTGGGAATCTGAGTTGACTCTTTTTTTTCGGAGTGTGTCCAGCCCTCCCCCCCTCCCCCTGAACATGACTATTTTACAAAATACAAACCTATCACGTTATTTCTATTGATGACATCTTTAATACGGAACAATGGTTTTTGTAATTTGAAACCAATACCCAGACGATCAGTCTTCATGAATTTGACACCGTCTTTTGTCACTTCTATTCCGTATAATTTGGCCACAGCGGTTACATTAGCTAAAGTAGTCAAAAACAATAAATGAATAGAATAAACACATATTTTGACACATATTTTGGAGTCCATACGCCCCTGGAAGGTTACTTCGTGTACAAAAATGTTCACAACCGAATATTTGGTCTCTTTTATAGGCCTATAATTTTATGAGAAACCCATATGCATAATATGCGAACTTGAAAAACTTACTGAACGAAGCCCAAAATTCTCCTCGACTTCGTACTGGTAACAGCAAGACATTACCATTAACGTCGTAATTTCCAGTCGCTTCGATATATGGCAGAAATATTCCAAAATCTACTCTGTATTTGTTAAGATCGCTCCTGAAATCGACATGAAAATTAGGTTACAGTTGCGCAATCGCTAGATCATTATGCGACTTCAGATGTTGTAGTAGGTTAGGTATCACGTAAGTACGTAGTATTTCCAGTGGATAAATCTAGGCACGTACGCAAAATATGAATAAAATCAGTAAAAAGATCTTACTTTACGGAAAGTATCGTGTAATTTCCACCTCCGTGAATGGTCATGTTACTAAATATGCCCCTCATCCTTACCGGACCATGACCATTTTCCATTTGCATTTTTTGTATTATTAGCGGTTCGATAGATGGCACATTAATTTCAGGAATACCTGAAAATATCGTTTTTATTTTGGTAATTGGTTTCGTATATGCTTATTGCGCGTACAATTAGGTTATATGCACAATATACGTCCAATTAATAATTAATGGGTGATATTTTTTTTAGCAAACATTTACCTTGTAAGACGTATGGTCGTAGATGATTCAATGTTGCTTTGATGCATTCGTTGAGTTCTGGATCAGATTTACGACAAGGATGAACGTACTCGGCTGTAAAATAAAATTAAAAAATTATATGTAGTTGCATCGGTCACAGTGCACAACTGCGAGTATGTTTATAAACGTGCAGGTATAAGTAATTAGGTATTAAGTGTATTTAGACAATGTATATGTTTTCATTTCTTCAACGATGCGGTATTTGGCTTTCGTTCTCATTTTTAATAATTATTTCGAGAATGAAAATTATCTTTACGATCTTTCAACGTAAACAATACCTAACAGGTATAGATCTCCTTCATTAAAAAATCAAGTGTAAAGATGTTCAGTTTTTCAAAAAATCAATTATCAATTGCCATGCTATAAGTTACTTGTTCAAGGGCTTCGAACCTTTCACAAATTGCCTTAAACTGATTTTTTTGACATGAAATAAATTTTAACTGCACAAAAATTAATCTTCTCACGATTCGATGTAGGTACGAGTATGTAAAATAGGTTGGTAGGGTGAATCGAATTTTGTTAATGTGCAGAGATTTTTCTAATATTTTAATATGTAGTAAACTTTGAGTTGAACCCCCCCCCCCCCACACTACAAATTTTCAGCCTATTTGAACACTCAAAAGTGGAGTTATGAATAGGGTAACCAAAACTAAGTATGTGCCAATTCATCTGGAATATTTTTCTTATTAACCTTAAAATATGCGAATATTTTTTTAAATCTTGAATTATGCAGAAATTTTTCTTCAATACCTACACCACGATGTAGAAAATTACATATTGAACAAAAAATGCACGAAATCCAAAAAATTACTCTTTATTAAAATTCAAAAAATTTGTTCAACAAAGTTTAAAAAATCGAACAAAATCTCAGAAAAAAATTTAAAACAAAATCCATCTCTTCACTTTTCAAGAAAATTTAATAAAATTTCTTTTGAAAAAAATCTAAAAAATCACACATAATCCAAAAAATTACTTTTAATTAAAATTAAAAAATACCTATTGGTTTCGAATAAAATTCAAACTTTTACTCGCATAAAATACTGAAAAAATGGGATTGATTTTTTTAAAATTGGATTTTGGTTTTAAAAGTGGCAAAAAAATTGATAGTTTTTCTGGTTAAAATATATGATCAAGAGGTATATTTTTTTTGTTCGAAATATATCGAAATATGAGTTTTCAAATTTCACCCGGGTGATATGATTCTTCGAAAAATGTAACTTTTAAGCTACCTAGCCGCCAGATATGATATGTGAAAAAATACGTTTCGTTGCCCTAGTTATGAGTCTTCAAAGTGGGGTCATTTTTAGGGTGAAACGCAAATTTTTGAGTTTTAGCCGCAATATATGATAAAATTAATTAAAACTGATATCGTCTTTTTTTTTTATGAAAAATCAGTTCAAAAAAAAATCATAACGAAAATTTTCGAAGATCGTCATTTTTTAATTAATAAATTTCAATTAGGTAGTGTTTAATCACATTTTTCAAAAATATGTCACTAGGTAAACGTAACTCGAATCAAAATATCTATCATGAAGGTCAATCCAAAATCTTAAATCGCACGTCAAGGTCTATCAAGAATTTTCGATTGAGAAAGACTTTGCACACAAAAACTAGAAATTGGCAATTTTTTTGAAAATTATATTTTTTTGAGGACTCAAACTCCTCCTTTTGAGGTCCAAGGGCACTTAAAATTCGTATGGTAAGGTTTCGTCTCGGAGTATACAACAGCATGTTTTTAAAAAATGGGTACCCAAGTAAAAACTCCGAGCCAAAAAAAATGTGATTTCACGCATATGCAATGGTAGCTCGTATCGATTGCATAATGACTGGACACATTTGACAATTCTTAAATACATATGTACTAAGACATTAGTATGCAGATACTAGACACCCTCATTCGACATGAAACCATCGACAATCCGCTTTCTATTTTTCCAACATTCGACAAATTTAATTAAATAGGTAGGTACTACCGACAAATTCGCATAGCTGGTAAACAATTCCGAGCAGTTGGATTTCTGGTGAAAAAAATATCTATATACCTATCTAGGTGTACTATTATAGATATTACATGTCTTCGATTAAATAACAGGAAACGTGAGGTAGGTACGGGTACTCTCTGGTCTCTGCATAAGCAGAACGATAGAAAAAGTTGGCGTACGTAGATACCTAGATACGAGTTGTAGATAGTGTTTAATGCATTTGTAAAACGGTTCGCACCGCAAAGGATTCCCAATGAGTATTGAGGTTAAATTCGCAAAAGGAAATTTCTCCGAAGTCCGCGCGCTAGAGATTATTACATAATAAGTGGGCACACTAAGCGATGCGATAAATATTCCCCGTGTAATAGGTAAGCTAAATAAATGGCGATTAGTGTCGATTTAATTCGGGTTGGTAAAAATTATTTTAGCAGAGAGGAGGATGGATATGATTCGTGGATTGACTGTTACACTCGAAAGTTTGACAGATTTATATTTTTTATCAATTCGGTAGATTTATGCGCTTACTTATGGATTGTAAATATACTTATCTACTCGTAAATAGTTACCAAAGTATACCAATTCGTATGAACTGTAACTTGACCATAATTTCCCGTCATGTTTTTTTCATTATTTATTTACCTACGTATTTTTCTTAATTTTTTCTTACTCTTTTCTCTCTTCTTTCTTCAAAGATCTCGCCAACTGTGTAATTAACATTATGTAACCTGTTCCATTAACATTGTCCAACGAAAGGAATTCTGTTACGACATAACTGCATTTATCAGGTGTTAATATGTATCATTAATGCGAAAGACGACAAATAATTACTCGTGTTTAGCTGTTTTACACGAAATATAAGCTCACACGCGTGTATCAACATCAACCTTCTGCAACAGACAAATGTCACATATGATCGAATACGTATAACACGAATATAATCTCACTTTTCAAATACACGCAGCGCAGTTGAACGAATGTCGTCAAGAGATCGCCGATCAGTCACGATGGTGTAAAAAGTAAACGTTCGATACGCGACGTACGCGGTGACAAATTTGACCCAATTTCGTCTCTTCTTCTCGAGTTAATCAGCTAGGCATCCACGGGGTATACCCAGGACCTGCGTATGCTTTTTGAAATATATTTCAGATGACTTTCCTCGAGTGAAATTTTCGAAAAGTGTATTTTGCTTAGTACTCCGGCAAATTCCACATACTCCCTTTGAGTTTTCAAAATTGTGTCAAAATTGTGCCAAAAAATGGAAATTCCTGTTTCTCGACTGGTTTACAAGAGATAATTTAGCCAAACTGCTTCCAATAAACAAGCGAATATTTTGCGAATTGAAATTTTGACGGAATTAAAATAGATAGATATCAAAATTGACAACATACTCGATTTTTCTTAAAATCCATTGCTTTCCAATTGGCTTATCAATGATAATTTTGTCAAAATATTGGCATATTACAAAAAAAAAAGTAGAAAGTATCCAAAAGTTTGGACAAAAAATGTCTTTCAAAAATGTATATTTTCTTTCTAAATGGTGGGTTGAACTTGGTCAAAATTATCGAAAGTATGAACAGCATCTCCGTCTGGTATGCCAATGAACTTTTTAGCAAAAAGTATATACTTTATCTTGACAAAAGAAATGTGCAACAGCCATTATCACAAAATTACATATTATTTGATAAAAGACTGCCTATCAGTGAGTGGACATCACTAGCAATGTTTTCAACCAACTGACCCGTTTGTACATATGTTTACGTTTGGCTTACTCATTTACGGAAGATGTTTGAAATTAGATCTTTGAGATAACGATTAAGGTTGCGTAAAATAGCGGCACATATTCCATAGCTTAGGTACAGTAAACAGTGAACACGAACCATAGCGCAGTGCGGATCTGAGCTGCTCTCGCTCCGTTGACGCGTTTACAATTAACCTATATTTAAAAAGTTCAAAAATACGAAATTGTTCTTATGCAACGCATTAGTCATCGGAACTGGTTCGGAAAGTCTGGCCAGTCGAATTCACAATCGCATCCTCGCTTCCCTTTCTTCTCCTTTCCTTTTTTTTTCACGTCAATTTTACATAACTTGATCTAAGTACCTCCGAAGTCAAGGTGGGATATCCGCGGGAAGACCGATAGTTAACAAAAATAAGGTCCGGGTTCGTAATTAAGAAACCATCATCACGGTGAACTTATAATCGCAAATTTCACAGAAAATTTACCGAATATACAAATAGTAAGGTAGGAGAGTAGGTGAACTACTGGACGAAACTGCTCAAGGTCGTCATTAAGAAATTTTCAAAATGATTAGTTTTCTTTAAAAAAAAAAATCATCCAATTACCAATACCTGGGGATAATAAATGGCTGATTTTTAAAATTCCTACATGTATGAAAGTTTTTTTCATCAAAATTTTGATTTTTTTCAGTGATACCGTAAGTATAAATCTACAGAACGAGTGCTAACGTGTCAAAAGCCAAGGTAATTTTTTTTACTCTTCGTGGAGTTATAAATACACGTGATTTTTTAAAAGAGTCTCTACCTATTTAATATTTACTGATCCGAAGTAGGTAATGGCTTTTCAAAATGGTTTTTAGCACGGCCTTCGTTGTTGTTTGTCTATTTCATAAATTTTTTAATTACTTTTACCATTAGACATCATTCGAGAAGTACATATGCAGTTACTAATGGCAATCTTCGCTTTATTAATAATAAGTCGACCGCAATTACCTATGTGCTTCTAGTCATGCGCTATGAAATCGATAAAATTTTATGTAGGTAGGTATTTGTATAGGATGTAATCTGCAAATTACGCAAAGTTAATGTAGTATCCCGGATTCTTTTCAATGAGTAGTTCAAAATTTGCATAGTGATGGAATAACATCTTCGAGTATCTGGCAAAGTCCGCGCTCACTTGGCTCCAGATTATATCAAACATGGAATCAACAAATCAGCTAGGTTGTCCCACTGCCCAGCCCTTCTTCGATTGAGAAAAAGATAGCTGGTGATAAAACTCGCTGAGACGAATAAAAATCTTCATATGTGTAAATGGTCTATATTCAACATTGAAGGGGCTACTGAACTTGAAAATTAAAAATTGTGTTTTTTTGTTCATTCTTTTTTCAAAAAAATTTCACTCAAATGAGATGACAAGCTTTTCCAGATTGTAAAACACAGAAGGACAAACAAAATTACTTATGTGTTCGTGTAGTCCAATCAAAAAATTCAAGGAGCCACAAGAATAATAGAATTTAAAGTCGACTGAAAATTACTGACAAAATTATAAAATTTTAATTTCCCTTTATCATGATTCCTACGATTTTCAGGTTAGTCCAAGTAAACACAAAAAATTTTCTGTTCCTCCAAGCTCTACAATTAGACACGACTATTCACCTGACATAGCTAAAAATTTTCTAGTGGCGTGATGAAAGCTCTACCTAATGATTTTGGTCGTATACAGGGAGTGCATAAGTCAGTTTCCCTCGT
The DNA here is from genome assembly GCA_900064475.1 of Pseudococcus longispinus. Taxonomy (NCBI): domain Eukaryota; kingdom Metazoa; phylum Arthropoda; class Insecta; order Hemiptera; family Pseudococcidae; genus Pseudococcus; species Pseudococcus longispinus. The sequence goes on along the minus strand of FIZU01017187.1, from coordinate 60,688 downwards.
TTGAATCCCATTTCGAATGGATTTTCTGGCCGAATAAAGAGTCCTACAAAAAAAATGCTATAAGAACCAAAGTTGTAGAGCGTGAAATTTTCTTTTCTCAAAGAGCTATTAGTTTTTTTCTAGGAGGCTTAGTTTTTGAGATTTTTTGCGGTCAAAAGTCAAAATTAAACACAAATGATTTTTTTACATTACCAACTTTGGCTGCAAAAATCTCAAAAACTAAACCCTCTAAAAAAAAATTATTATCTGTGGAAAGAAAGAAAATTTTAAGCTCTACAACTTTGGTTCTTAGCATTTCTTTCGTAGGACCCTTAGCTTGGCCAGAAAATGCATGTTTATGAGAGGAAAACGCATTGTTGCAAATTAGGAAACTATTGATTTCAAACAAAGATATATTTAAAGAAGATGAAGTCTGAAACCCTCTACATGACTCAAAAATTGAGAAAAATGATGGAATTTTGGACATTGAACACTTTTTTTGGGGAGAAATTTCCATCGTAACTTAGCTTGAGTTCGATGGATTCAATATTTTTTACGTCCTAATACCGTTTTTTCAAAATTGTATGCGATCAAAAGATTGATAATTTTTTCCTTTGATGTACTTAATCCACTCCTTAGAAGACTGTCTGCATACGCCACTGATTTCATTCCATTTCACAGCTCTTAAATTCAGTGTTCGTTTTTGGTTTTGGATTGAATCATATTTCGAATCGAAAATTAGGCATGGCAGAACTTGAAAAAAACTGTTCATTTCTTTGAACTTAAAATTCAGCAGACGACTTTTCCAAAGGTGATTGAGTTTCTAAAGAAGATGCCTACCCATTTGAATCAATTTGAAAAATTCAAGACCATTGATTTATAGGTGCATAGGGTAATCCAGATTTGGAACTTCGTACATACGTACATGTTCTTGCACAAAGTTCAAAACTAGGTATGTAAATATACGTATTGAACCATACATGTGGGCGATCCACTGAAGTACACCTTAGACACATATATATATATATGTTGAAATAATTGAAAATGTTTATAGTCATACCTAGGTGCTGACAATAGATATCTAATCAATTGTTGAACAGCCAAAGTTATAGGTCGACTCGAAACACAATATTATCGATAATTTTCCCCACAATATCGTCATGTCTGCATTCGGCAACCTTGCCAGGCTCAATTTTACTCGGCCATCGAACTTTCAACGTTGACACATCGCACATGCAACATATCTACGTTTTGATTGAAGCCAGCGTGTGGTTGTGCGATTTACCACCATTCTACGAGTAGGTATAGGTAACTTAAGGTACTTCAAACAATGTGTATACAAAAATTAATTTTCCTATCGTTCGTTTTTTTTTTCTTATTATTATTATTATTTTTTCTTAGACGCCGTTACATAAGGCTAATCAGCGTGACGCTGAGGTTATGCGCTCTGCGTTCAATGATACTGTTTTCCTTGCGTAATTGTCGACTATTGTATATCAACTCCTAACTGTGTATTAACACGATTACATACTAACCTACAATATCAACATTTCCTAATCGAGCCGTTGCCCGCTTCGGACCTCTGCAAGACTCTAGATATCTTTGTGTAGGGTGAATTTGCTTCAAGTTTTTTCACTAAGGTTTTTGTTAGGTAGGTACCCAATGTTGAGTAATCTTTTTAAATAGGTACTGCCATCTCGTTAGGAGCACATTATTTCTCGCCATTGACCTTACTGTACGAAACATTAGCCCAATCATTGATCGTACTTTCGACTCGTTATAATGAATATAGGCGGTTTAGATCTAGGACATTGCGAAGTTTTAGATTTGCCTTTTTGTTTCTTTCAGTTCCAATCCATTCAAAAATTGAACACTCGAACGATTGTCGATGACTGTTGCGAGATTACATATTTCTTAAATCGATTAACGCGGTGAAGAAATATTTGAGAATACGTATTTACACGCGAGCATCCACATAATGTATTAAGTACACCGAGGTATTTACTTACTTACGAGTATTTACCGTATTGCCCAAATATAATCGTATGTGCACATAGGTACACTGATGTTACATAAAGTCAATAAACTTGAAAAAAATCCAAGCTCGATTAGCCAGCTACCTAATTAGACACTTAGAAGATGGAGTATTTAAGCACTCGCACTGTATCAAGATGATACCTTTATGCCTGGGGTAGCGATAGATACTTCAAGCTAGAATTCGATGCTTCAGGCAAGAATGATGAAATATCAATCAAAGATCGTGTTGCGTGTTGCACTATTGTGTGAATCTACTGGTACGCGTGATCAATTTTATATGGTCATTAGTCATGGCACATTTTAAAATCATCATTAAATGTCTAGTTCAATGTTAAAACCGAAGCACGTACTTAGGCTATATCCACGTATCAGTTTCTCTCTCTTTCTCTCGTGTCATTTTTTAATCGACAATAATCGCCTGAGAGAATAATTCGAACGAAAGTGGCCTTTGAAAAAAGCTAACTTGTTTACGTTTCAAAATTTAATTATATTTTGATGAAAATTTGGTTATTATGAATGGAAAAAAGCTGTAAAACGAGGACTGTGCAGAACTTTTCAAGCCCCAAAATACCCAAACAATAGATGGAACTTGAAAGAATTCACTTCTGTCTATTGGATCGCATTTGCATACCTACCTTCTCGTATCTCTGCGTTTCTGAATATAAGAAAAATTCGAAACACTCCTATAGCCTATGTTACATAATATTAGGTACTTGATAATCGACGAGTACTTACGTGTAGCATTTACAGATAGCACTGCTTCGGTATTTTGTAAATTTAAGCACAAGAACAACAACACGATACTAATAAAATTTAATACAATTTTCATTATTATTGTGTGATTAGTATTCACCGTAGCGACGTATATAAATCAAATGACAAAATTTCGACCAAACGACAAATTAAAAAAATAATTTACGCTTCATTTAGAGCGCATAGATCGTATGAGTAAAAAATTAATGAAAAAAAAAACAACCAAAACACCACGTAAATTGATATACTTTTCGGTTCTAGGAGAAAAAACGAGCACGATGAAAAACTTTTTAAAAAATTTTAAAAACCGGTTGTAGCTCAATACGCGATAACAATTACACGTTTGCTATTTTGTACATTTACTAAATGCATCTTGACACATGCTGAAAGAAGGCAGCCATGGTGGTGTGCAATTGAACGCCGCCGTCGTGGTGGTCCACCACAGAATCTCGAGAGGGCTGTTGTAACAAACGCGGCGGCGAAGAAAAAGAGGGAATCGCTCTAAAAGGGGTCCGGTGAAAGTGAGAGTTCTTCTCACTCCTCCCTCGGAATTTTTCTACCTTCTCTCTGTCGTGTACCGCATCGGCTTCTTCGATAAGCATTACATAACCGGAACACGTCGAGAGTGTACGTATATAAGCAAAGCTCGCGTTTTATAAGTGTTCATCTGGTACTTATTGAAACAGGGTGTTACAAAAGTTTTCCGCGTAATGATGGGGCGATTGGTTATTTTTTTGTAAGGGTAGGTAGTCATCTGTCAAATTTGTAAATGCCGAAATTTTTATGCCGTTGAAAAGACACGCTTGCATTTTTTTCCATTTTTTCTTCTGAAATATCCAAATCGAAAATTCAACTATGGATTTTCTCATTTTTCTTTTGGTTACATGCGGTAACACACTTTGAGGAGTTTAAGAAAAACTTGCATTTTTGAAACGAGTCTCTAATATTTAACACACGTTTCAAACTCTCGAGAAATTATTGGCGAATTTCATTGACCTAGTTCCAAAAATATTATGATATCCTTCCACTTCCATATATACAGGATGTTTCAAGATAGCAGTAAGGCATTTTCCATCCACTAATTATGCAACGCATATAGTACTGAATTTACGTTGGCACATTTGCCAAATTTTCAAGCTGCAGGGGCAAAATTATTTTCATCAAAAATTTTTTCTTAAATTTTTCTCATCATTTTCAATTTTTTATGGGGCGACAATTGAAATAGGTGAAAATTTTCTATTTGTACGCTTTAGAAAGTGTTTTTTATGGGGAAACCATGACATGATTAATCAATGATCATGATGAAAGGTCAAATGGGAGACTCAAAGCTGACTACATAATCCAAAAATCATGTAATTGAGACTGAAGTGCACAACTGGTAAAATTTTTATCAAGATATTTTGCCCAACTTCAAAATTGAAATGCTATACAAGTAAGTTGTAATGAAATTTTTTTTTTTAAATTTCAATCGCGGAAATGAGTAGGAGTTGGTAGTATTTAAAAAAATGAACATGACAAAAATTGTTCATTTTTCAAAGTATTATTAATTTCCGCAATTTAATTTTTTTTAGAATTTTTTTATTTCAACCTATTTTTATAACCCCTTCAATTTTCAAGTTAGCCAAAAAATCATAATGTAAAAATTTGTTCAATTTTCAAATTGCTACCCATTTCCATGATTGAAAAATAGTTTGGATTCGATTTTTTTCGAAAAGAAATTTGCCCCTTAAATAATCGAGATGGGCAACGTGTTTATCTGAAGTTCTTTTTTAGTGGTACTCTGTTGGATCTAAATCTCGCGTATGGCAAACGACTCCCGAAACACCCTGTCTATCATAAGCAATGAAGAAAATTTGTCAAGAATTTTGATGAAAATTGAATAAGTTGAGCACTCTCTTAGAATATTTTTCTATTATTTAATCATCTGTGCGCTTTCCTGTTGACCTTTCACAAAAATCAACCACATCGAAAGCAGTGTTGGCAAAACGAAATTTCGTTACGTTAAAACGTTTTTTTTTTCATTATTATTATTTTTTTTTTCAATTCCAATGATTTTTTCTTGGTTTAGTTTTTTTTAATGTTTTTTGAAGAGTTTCCAACTAAAACGTCTATTAAAACTTGAAAGTATGAAAGTAACAAAATTATTGCTTAAATAAGGTAAACAAACAATGCCATACTAGGAAATGAAGTCAAACGAATTTTCGTTTAACGAAAAAAATAACATTTTTTTTCTTTTTTGTTTTACACTTGGAATATATTGGATAAGTATGAAAATAGGTCAGAAATAATGAAATAATTGAAATAAGGTCAAAGACAATACATGAGGCAACGTCATTATTTTGTTTTTTCCCCATTTTTAAAATTTTTTAAAAAGAAATCATAACAAAATACAAAATACTAAGACACTTCGACTTTTTAAAAAAAAATACATATCTCAATTCTCACTGTCTTTGACTTTATTTCAATTATTTCATTATTTCTGACCTATTTTCACACTTATCCAATATATTCCAAGTGTAAAACAAAAAAGAAAAAAAAATAACGAAAAAGAAGTTATTTTTTTCGTTTAACAAAAAATAACGTTTTCACGAATTTAACGTTAACGTTTAACATATCGTTTCGTTAAACCCAAATTTTCCGTTAAATTTCGTTTTGCATATTGGATAAAATACCGTTTTGCCACACTGATCGAAAGTTTCCCCATAAAATGCACTTTCTAACGGTGAATACAAAATTTTTTCACGTATTATTGTTGTTAAGCGCTGTATTTCAAATGAAAATTCTGAAAAAATTTTCGTCCACAATTTTTTTATGAAAACCATTTTTCCCCTCAACTCAAGCGTTAGGCAAACATAACTACATAAACTGAATATATGTTTGTTGCATAATTTCTGGGTGGAAGTGTCTTCTTCTACCCTAAAACACTCTGTATATTAGTATATGTCATTTTAGTAGAAAAACACGCACGTAAGTACACCCATCTTTCACAACTTCCAACTTTTCAAACACCATGTAGATGGAAATGAAATTTTGAGAATTGACATATTAAAAAGTGCCATTCATCAAAGTCAAAATCAGTTTGCTACGTTCATCGAATATGAATTATAGGTAATTAAGTATATTTTCGCAAAGAAAGACTTTTCGAAACATACTGTTCGAGTTCTACTTTTATTTGCGCAGACAAATTTTTAAGATACCTGAACATTTTTAAAATTGAAGAGTGATATATGTATGGAAACATGGGTCACATACACCCACCTACAAATACGACGAAGATATCTACATTCTACATACGATCTGAAATAAAATGAGCCATCAGCATCAGCTGGCGCTGTGCCTATTTGCTTTGCAAGTGAACATACGTATACATAAATACAATAATAGGGAAATGACCCAAAACCACTCCGCGAAGTTGTAACACGTAATACAAAAAAGGAAACTCATTCGGGAGAACGACTTTTTGTAGACAGTGTATGCGTTAAATTATACGTATTGGTCTAGCGATGGTAGTAGTGGTATGTCCGCGCTTTGTCGATAATCCGGTAATAATGAGTTTGAATATTTTTATTATATATGGTCTGCGAACTGGTTACAGACCTACTTTTTATTTCTGTTGCACCCGAAGCTTCAATGAGTAATTCTTTTTTAATTCTACTTCCATCCTGTAAAATATGTATGTACTTACATATGTATCACGATTTTATACCTAGGTAGTTCGCAATGTGAATACCAGCAGCAAGTTGGATGCCTTTTTCCTTGCGTCGCCACCAACCTCAGTAGTCAGGGTTTGGCGTCTTTCTTTTTCTTAATTCGCGACTTTTATGTAATAAGTATTTACGCGTATTATAGGCAGGTAGTCTTAGTCTCGGGTACCTAGATAGTGGATAACTGATTGAATGTTTGCGGTTTGTGCGGGCGGGCGTGCTTTATTGATATTTTTTTTCTACTTTAAATAAGTAGGTAGTACACTCGTCTACGTAATAGTTGAGATATCAACGATAAACGCTGGCGAGAAAAAAAAACCGGTAAGCGGTCACAATGTTTTATCGTTTTCACACCATTGATAAGACGTTTTCTTGGAATTTTAATTTCAAATAAAACACGCGTACAATCGCACCTACACGTTGGCAAAGACTCCACCATCAAATTATAGGTAGAAATAAAATAGTGTACCTCTGGATACAGATGCCTATCTAAATGTGAATCTAGGTGAATTCGAAGAAGTTGATACTAGGTATATACGGCGAGTACTTCTCGTAATTTTTTTTCAAAACTTCTTACGAGAGAGGTGTCTAATACCAATGTTTACTCTCGTTGAATAAGGTATACGTACGATAGGTATAAGTAGGTATTATTCGAAGAATGTGAAATTTCTTCAACACGTCGCGCGATTTTTCAATCTATTTGTGTTACCTCAGAGCTGAGAGTTTGTACACGTCAAACTTGATTTATCCGTTTTATTTAAAATTGACAAAAGAATAAATTTCATTTTTGATTATCGGTTATTACGTTATCACCTTGACATTATTGCGACATCGAGTGATTTTTATATTTAAAAAACATATCGTCTATAAGCCCATTTCCGAATGCGTGTCATTATATTATTGTATAATTTGTTTACTATGGTTCGCCATCGTCAACGCTTTATTATTAATTTACTTCTACTTTCTTTTATCGAATGTCATGCCATAAGAATCAACGAGGTTCTTCACGTTGCGCTTTATTACATTAAATGATTAAAGGTTACAAGAAGGACAAACTTTTCATCACATGTAGCACGATATTTGAAACCGTGTAACCGTCGACCAGCGCCGTGTCGCACCCGCAGAGTTAATCTCTTGAGGTCTGCGCGTCTCTTAGCAAGATTGTGAGATATCGTAAAGGATACTTGTTGCGAATCCTTGCTTCCTCTTCCCACTGTTATGGGCGAACGTGGCATTTTTTCAGTAAGTTGACCGAAAATTAAATTGATTAGGTACCTAGTAATAATAAATACTCAGATACTCGTTATATCATTTTATTTCAGAATGGGTATAGGTACATTGTCGAATTTTGACGCACTTCGTCACACATTTTTTATTTCCTCTCAAATATTTTACAACAAAATTTTTAAATAAGAATTGAGATAAATAAATCCTGATCTACGTCTACTAGTTGGGTGGTTTTTTTCTGCACAAATATCAAACTAAATAAGTATAACGCAAAGTACATACATACTCAGATAGGTACGTGTCTATGTCCCTATATGTAAGTAAGTACCTACATTGGGGGAAAAAAACATAAATCAGCGAACGTTTGAGAAATAGGTAGTACAAAACTCCGCCGAATGTACTTTGCTTTGCAATAAAATGTGTACGTACCTATTCTTAGTTAAATTAACAATAAAACAATTATTCCTATACTATAAATATCACGTTTGAAATGTTTTGCAGTACCGCATCATCTGTACTAGCTCGTCATGAAAATGTAGGTATCAATTTCAATTTGGTATCAGGTCTTCTAAACTGTATAAGTCGAGTAAACCTTTAATAATTTGCATCATTACTTCCCCTATGGTATCTTCGATGAGTGGATTTATTTCTTGCAGAATATCTCTCCAATTTTCATTAATAAATAAATTAGTAGTTTCACCTGTTGAGATAAATACCGTAAAAATTAGAAGGAAATGTATATTAGAGTTTGCTGATTCTTTGATATACCTAGGTATCTTATACTTTGAATTGAAAACTTTCAATATAAATTTTCAGTTCCTTTGGATCATCAAAAATAGAGTTAAAGGTCCTCGGGGGGGGGGGGGGGTCTACCGGGACTGAAAATTTGTGTGGGATGGTGTAACGCTCAGAATACAAATATGACATATTAAAAAATTATAAAAATTAAAGCATTTCAAAATCTGTTCAACTCTACATTGTACGAGTATGTATGTATATTAGGGTAGTCCTTATTTTGGAAATTTTTTCTAGACCGTCCTTCAATTGGTTACACATATGGAGAAAATAATTCCCTATTTTTTACTTTTTCCTTAACTGAATTTTAAGTAGTGCTGCGAAACCTTCCCTCTTTTGAAAAAATTTTAAAAAAACTTTAAGAATACAATTTTTAATTTTTCAAAAACTTCAAGCAACGTGATCGCAACGTAGGTATTTTTACCCAACAAGGTAATTTTCGGCAGTTTTTCACATTTATTCTTGTTTTTAGGGGGCACTGAAAAATTATAATAATTTTTGATATTTTTCGAAACACATCTAAAAAAAATTTTTGAAAATAAAATTATCTCAACACATACCTACATTTTTATCCAAAAACCCGGTTTACAGCGATTTTTCATCTTTGCCGCCATTTTCAGGAGCATTCATTTTCAAACGTGAAAAATCTCCGAAAATGGTATTGTTGGGTAAAAGTACTTACGTTGTGATCATATTGCTTGAAATTAAAGAAAAAAATTTAGTTGTGTTTTTTAAAAAAATTTATTTTTCCGAAAAGGGGGGCTCGCGGCTCCACTTGAAATGTAGTTAGTGAAAAAATATAAAATAAGAAATTATTTTCTTCAAATGTGTAACCAATTGACGGGTGATCTCGAAAAAATTTCCAAAATTTCCAAAATAAGGACCATCCTAATTTATTATGTCTGTCTGCCTGTGTATATATACCTAGTACCTACCGATGTATTTGGAATTGTGAATTTGACTCTTTCCTTTTTTTCCTTTTTTTGCAAAATAAAATTGAAAAACCATATGGGAAAATTGGAAAATACTCTCACTCCTTTTTTTTTTTATCCAAAATCGTTGTATTTAGGTGAATAATATTTTTAGCTACCTATAATTTTTAAAACTTTTTTCACTTTCATCCTCCTCTTAGCCTAACAAAAGTAAAAATTGACACACCCTCACAATATATGTAATAACAAATTCCACTTACTTAATTGTTTGTTTCCGTTGAATAAATTACTAAAATGAATTTTAAGAGATCCGATTTTTATACTAATTTTTCTTTCTTTAACGCTGAGGAAAGTTTTTCCGTCTTTCTTATCGTATTCTCCAAACAATTTCACGTTGGAGTAAACATTGGCTAAAAAAAAATTTTTTAAACATATTGAAAAAAATCTGAAATTTATGTTTACTTGTGGGTTAAATTGACTTACTAAAGTTTCCTTCGCACTTGCCATTTCCTTTGATAGGCACTACGAGCACTTTACCGGTAATGTTATAATCGCTGAATAATTTAATGATTGGGAATCCGACACTGATCGTGATGCTCGGTTCGTCGAAATCAATTCTGAAATAGGCGAAAAATAGGCAATTAATTTCGCAGATGTTAAAAAAGTTGCCTATATGGTTTGCCGCGATAATCACATCGCGTCGAGTTATTTACCTGGCGCCGGTCAAGTTGAAGTTCCTGGCACCGTGGGCGATGATGTTTCTAAAATGGGCTTGGAAATTTACCGAAGCACTTCCTTGATCTAATACAACCTCAGGCACGTGGAAAGGATCCAAAGGCGGAATTCTCATTTCTGGTATTCCTTTGGCGAGGTTAGGTCTTATGCTGTTGATTACTTCGATTAGACATGTTTCCAAAGCCGGATCGCTTCTTTTACACGGTTTTATAAACGAAGCTGCAATGCGATAGGAAGAAGAATTCAGTGAAATTTTGTATGTTTGAGAAAAAGTGATCAAAATTTTTTCAAAATGATACAAGTTTTCGCTTACGTAGAGATCTGCTGTATGCTACTGTTACCAATGAACACAAAATTATTAAACTGCTACGTTGCAACATCATATTGTATAGGTACTCAGTCTACAAAAATACAGAATAAACAATAATCGTATTTATCAATTATTCAAAAGAATAAAAAAGTAAGAAAAAACGTAAGGAGGATGTGGCTCATCTGAAGTATGGTCTTTAATAGTTCGCGTAAAAAAAAATGACTTGAAATTTGATACGTCTACATATTGAATACAGAATTTTTTGGGTTTATTGATGCGTTTGTAAAATTGTATTATTTTATGGTTAGGAACATGGTGGGGGAGGTATGACTGTTGAGAGGCATTGTCAATGGTATTTGATTAAAAAATTTTTTTCATAAATAACGCGAAATCAAAATAGGACCCATTTTTGATTTTTAACGAAATTTTGAACAGCATTTTTAAAAATAAAATTTCCAACTGTCCAATGATTTTGATAGGTACTCTATGCCTTTTGTTTTCAAGCAGAGATGGACAGATCGCGAGAAAAAAAGATCAGATCTGAAAAAATCAAATTAAGGTCGCGATCTTTAATCTTATCTTGTTCAAAAATTTTTGATCTGATCTTTGTCTGATCTAACTTTTTTTTTTTCATGATCTGTCCGTCTCTGTTTTTATGATTGAACTGAATGGTCAAGTATTGACTTAGGATAGCCTAAGCTTACGGATTGAGTGTTGCACTTTTTGTTCGAATTCTCACGAGTAGGTAATTTTTTTCACTCATTTAATTCATTGCAATGAAACAGGAAGAGTATTGAGTGAAACCCACTTTTTTTCTCATAATTGAAAAACTCTTAAAAAATGAGACAAAAATACAAAAAATACAAATGCGAAAATATAAATCAATACCTACCCAAATAAACTTCAAAGTCGCGATTGGTAAGTTACGTACGTACTACGAATGAAAATGCGAAAAACCAACTCGAACGAGTGAAAATTCGCAAAAATCGAACTAATTTACAAAATTTCGATTTTTACGAAGAACGAACGCGAACTTAACCCGCTCCAAGTCGGGAGGAAATATATAATGAAATTTTGTCGGAAGAGATTCCTTTACGTCTAGGAAATATTAGAATTGTTCTAGATGATATAGTATTTTGAAGGTTACCACAGAACGGTGGTAGTCCTGCAAACTGCATTTTAATGAAAATTCTCGATCGTGAGCGCGAGGCAATGAAACCAGAATATTGTTGACCTTCGCACTCAGCTATTCACATATAGCTACAGTACTACAGAAGTTTGTAAATTTAGTAATATTTTCGATATGACGATACTTTAGCTAGTAGCTACTTACTATAAGTACGAATACTTACTCAATCCAGAGTAAATAAATCAAAATGTAAAGGCCAAATTCGACTCACGAAGTGTCAATGGGTAGATACAAAAGATGCATAGGTACTCACATGTCAACTGTCTGGTCAATAGGTAGAGGTAAGTACCTATCCTCATTTCGCAGTCGATACCTATTATTTCTAGGTACCATTTTGAAGGGAAATGTAGCTAAAATTAGTAGATATTTCATATATTGGGAAAGTAGCTCTGGTGTTGTCGATAACCAATAAATACGGATTTTTTTTTATCGCGATATGTTATGAAAATATTCATCTACAACACACGCGCATATAGCTAAACCAATTTTATCGTGACATTAGTGAATGCACGTAATGAAAGCTATTGATAAATAAAACTCGTCTAATTCACATAAAACAAACCGTTAAAAATTCGGTATTTAAACAAACGAAAGTACATAACTATAATAGAATTATCACCGACTCATTAAGCAATCTTATAGGTAGTAAAAATTTTCAATTAATAGCGAACCAAGTTCCAACGTTTTCCCGTGCACTTATAAACAAGCAGCCAAATCTCCGAGATGAAACTCCTAATTTTTTTCGCATATTTAGCAAGTCCTATTTGTTTGGGCCAGGCAGTCAAAAACATCAGTAAGTTTTTTTAACTATATTTTTAATTTTTTAAAAATATGCTTAGATGCTTAGCTCCCAATAACACATTCATCTAATACCTATAGAATTAGTTTAAGATATAATTAAGTCCCTACGATCACACAAAATGGTACCCTCGATTAAGGTGGGGATTCAAAAAAATTTGTCGGATAGTGTCAAAAGTTCGTGGAAAAAGTTTTGAGTTTCAGGCTTGAATCTTTCATCCTGCGGATGGGGTTCAAAATTTTCAAATTTTCAAAAAGAAAATTGCTTTTTTGGTGATGATTTGTCAACATTTATTTTTTATATCCATTTAAGATAAAAAAAATATTTCAGCACTTTTTTCACTTTTCTAGGGTTTTGCATCACTTTTGAAAAATAACCAATTTTTGAGTATGTTCGAAAGAATGTAACCTAATACCCCTGAAAAATATAAAATTAAGAGTTGAAATATTTTTCTCATTTAAATTGATATGAGTTGACTAATTATCACCAAAGAAAAACAAAAAAATTTTCGATTTTTATAATTAGAATTTTTTTAATTTGAAAATTTTGAACCCCATCCACAGAGTGAAAGATTCAAGCCTGAGATCCAAAATGTCTTCGGCAGCCTTTTGACACTACCTAAAAACTTTTTTTCAAATCGCCCCTCCAACTTTCCAAAAAAAAAAGTCAAAAACGACCAACTCTATTGTCAGACTTTGAAAATCTTTCAGATTTCTTTGTCGTGCTATAGCCAAAACATCATCCTGAAAATTTTCGTCATTTCTTAAGTTTTCATAAAAATTAGTAAAAATAAAGCAAAAATGGTACAAATAAAAAATCATAAAAATTTTTTTACAATATTTATGCTGATTTTTACGAAAATTTCAACTACCTACATATTTCAGCATCATCAAAAATGTTCATGTATTTTTTTGACCAATTTAATCGTATTCTGAATGATTATGAAAATTGCTACAATTTTACTGTTTTTTTATCTTTTTAACCATCCAAAATATTGAACTAAAAAAATGTATCTGTCCGTCTTATAAAATTTCCGAGTCCAAAGCGCCATCCATGGTAACAAAATTTCTTGGCACAAAACTCCCCCCTCCCCCATAAGGCATATCTATTTCAAAATAAATCATAAGTTGAACGAGTGGCGCAAAAACACGCATCAAATTAATCATACAGGGTGAAAAAAATCAAGATCACCTTCATTTCCATTTTTACAATAAATATCGACTTTTGAATGCCAAACTTATTTTTCCAAAATAATTTTTGCGCTAAAATTAAGATTTTTTTTTACTATTTCGAAGCAAAATGAAGTGAAAAATATCTATTGCCAGGCAAAAAATTATTTTCACGCCCTAAATAGGTACCTACATAGGTAATACTAGTACGGAAATTCACAAAACTAAGTGAAAATTTATTTTTAGATAGTTTGGATACATTTACACGCTTTATTAATATATGTGTGAATGAAGAGCGAGCAATTAACGTGCTAAAATGTGATTTCATAGCACGAAAAACCTTGCACATAAGCAGACCATATGTGTAGTGTTTACGTGTATTTTGATAGCTACTTATAAAAATTTATTTGTTAAATTTTCGGTAGGCAGTTGAGCACCTACACCAACAATTAAACGAAAAACATAAGGACTGCGTGAAATTAAAGGGTAAATTGTGTGTAAAAAATCGGGCGGAACTGGCGCTCGCACGCATTTATAAAAATAATTAGATACCTAGTACCTACACAAATTATTTAGCAACAGAAACTATAGGCATCATATACCTACTTATCTACATACTATAGATAATTGATTGCCTCACCCTACTCACATATTACACCTCAATTAAAGTATAAATTTTCGTGTTTTCGAGATTCTTTTTGGTACCTCGTACATGATATACGCTTATTTTTGATTCATGATGAAGTAAATACCTAAAGCACCATAAACAAAAATTTAGAACGATCTAAACAAGATGGATACATATTTGCACCAAATCGTCGGGAGAAATACTCCACTCGATTTTCGTGTTTTGATAGTATGTCGGTATGAAACTTATCCTATAACGTGTTCATATTGTTAGTCAGGCCCATTTCAATTTTTTCACGAAGTACATTTTCGAACAATGTAGGTAAATACATGGCGGTGCTTGTTAAAAAAGAAAAAAAATGGAAAAAATCCTTCTTGTTAACACGTTGAAGAATACGTATTCCGATATGATTACGACGAGTTTAACATCTTTCAAAGCGTGTAATTAAATGCAAACTGCTTTTACAACACATCAGTCTGATGTTTCGTACTTATTTTTTTTTTACTCTTTGTAACTAGTATTTGTAAAGTCGAACCGGATTTGAATTAATTTTAATTTGCGCAATAAAATATTCTAAATCTTAGACAAAAATAACGATAATAATAAGATTTCCTCATATTCTAAAGTGTTAAAAAACTTGGGCATTGTTTTCACACTCACCTTCGCGTGACCTCGAGTTATGCTCAAGTTGAAGTGCAAAATGGCGCTAAATTTTATTTTGGAAGCTCTCTGTAGAATCGAGGAAGTAACGAAGAGAAGTTACGGAAGTTGAAGGGAAACCAAGCCTTACGGGTGTTGATAATTGGTATTATCTGGGCAGTAGGCATATTTCAATCAGGTACTTGCAACCATGTGCGAATGCATATTCGTTATTCCCACATTTGTGATATAATATGAGACATTATATTGCGCAGGGCAAGAATTGGGAAATGTTACAAAGATACAATATATCGAAATGAGAACCCCTTGAAATTTTTTTAATGAATACACGCGCGTCTGTCGGTTTTCTCACTTACACACGAAACTTATATTCAGATTAATGGAAACGTTTCCTCGAAATAGTAAGAATGAGACTTGTTTACGATTTTTTTTAAAGTGACTCATTCCGCACTTCTCCAACAGATTTTAAAATTAGTCGTAGGCGAGTGTTTTGCTACCTTATACAGGTGAGTAGAAAATAAAAAAATTCGGTATGAATTTTGGATGGATCGATTTGCAATCTTTTCCGAAAGTTGAATGGAGCGAGTAGCACAAACGTTATGTTTAGATTAGATCTCAAAACAACCTGTTAACAATTTCACCCCTTTGACTCAATTCCTACTACAGTATCTTCCAATTGCTCTTAAAATCTAACCAAAATTTAAAAACGTTGAAAATATTTCACCGAAAATGGTCCCGGTACAGATGTTTTTTTACCCAAAAATATCATTCATTTTCCGAAAAACATTTCAAAATGATACATCCTAGTACCTATTAGAGTGGGTCGTCTTTGACTATTGTTGGAGGTGATTCGAAAAAAAGTTATGAGGTAGTGTTGAAAGACCGTGGAAAAAATTTGGCATCTCAGACTTGAACCTTTCACCCTGCAGATGGGATTCGAAATATTCAAATTTCAAATTTTAATTTAAAAAAAATATTTGCTTTTTTGATGATAATTAGTCATATTACAAATCCTTCTGAAAAGTGGTGAAACTGCTGAAATATTTTTCTCTCTTAAATGAATATAATATGACAAATTATTATCGCAAAAAAAAATCGAATTTTGTATGATTTTTTTGGAATTTTGAAAATGTTGAACCCCACCCGCAGAGTAAAATCTTCAAACTTGAGGCCCAAAATTTTGTACTCGATCTTTTGACACTACACACAACTTTTTTTCGAGTCCCTCGCCCCTCAACTTCCCCAAAAAAAAGTCAAAGACGACCCACCATAGTACCTATAGATACCCAGTCATTCATTAAAATATATCCATAGGTACCTATAGTTCTAAAAAATAAAAAATGAAAATGAAAAAAATAAAGAAAGAAATTCAAAATGCTTACCTGAACTTAAATTATACGAATATATGTAGAAAACAAAATAACAATATCGTTCACCTTTGGTCTTAACAGTATAACAACAAAAATAAAAATAGACCTAATAACTGTTGGCAGAATCATATTACATGGCTGACTGGTAATAAATCGAATATTTTTGGATAATTTTTAATTTACATCGCGCTCGATGGTTGTTACTTAATCGATCGACAACGGTCTAGTATTGTAAGTAAGTAGGTATATATTCGTATATAATTCAAATACAATGTCAAAAATATCTCGGGTAGGACATGTATGCAAGGTTGTCTATTGAGCTTCGAGCACTTGGAATTGTATTGTTTCGACCATTAACACGAATGACATTTGTCTAATCAGAATCACACTCTGTTGGCTCTTTCAAGATTACCACCGTCATTTTAAATTACGCTTAAATTCGGTCTCAGAGTGTGGATAGCAGATGATCGCATAGTCACGATGGTTGTGCATAAATACATAGGTAGGTATCAGATTTTTCGTCTTATCTTGTGTCGGGACGTGCACTTGATCTGTTCTAACGCGTATGAGCAGGTGAAGCTTTGGAAAAATAACGAAATTTGGTCCGAAAACGTTTTTTCTGCAAGCAGTAAGTGAATTTTTCGAAAAAAGTGATCCGCCATCTGATTGGTACAATAGATAGGTACCTACATCCGCAAACCTAAATCAAACGATTCAATTTGAGACGAGTGAATTACGACGCGAATGATTAAAAATTGAACAAATATAATGAATGATTCATCCACGACCGATTTGGTGAAACAAAAGTTTTTCACGAAAGATTTCATCGCAAATGAATAAATCGTTAGCGAACACTTGGATCAGACGACAAAATTTTTCGATATTAAAAAACAATTGAAAATTCCATAAATTTGATTTTCTGTTTTGATTTTGGTCAAATTAGAATTTGAAACATTTTTCAATTTTGATTGTTACAGATACTTTCTTGAAGGTTTGTCATCAAAGAGATCCCTTTTTAGATAAATGCATGAAAGAAAGCTTAGAACGACTAAAACCATTCCTAAAAACCGGTAAGATAGTTTTTACTTTCATTTATAACGATAATTATCTACATACATAGACGTTACAAAGTTTCAAGCAGCAATGGACCGGTCCTACATATTGTATATAGGTACTTATTTAGGTATTAAATACTTACGGGTATTTTTGTGAGCGTCGCGACGTCAAAAGCAGATACCTTATCAGCTAATTTAAGCAGATAACTACAGATTCCCATATCTCATATACAGTGTACCTACTTATAGATATAATTCGTGTACAATTTACCTATAGGCATTCCCGAACTATCGATTCCGTCACTAGAGCCACTCGTCATACCTGAAATATCAATGAATCAAGGCAAAGGTGTTCTCAATTTGCAGACCACATTTAGAAATCTTCACTTATGGGGTCTCAGCGTATATCAAGTAGAAGACTTCCGGTAAATAAAATCGTCCGGAGCTTATCATCGTTCAAGTACCAAGGTACCTATGTACATGCAAAAGTACTTAACTAATTGTCTGCGTATGTTTCGAAATTCTTTTTCAGCTCCAAAATAGACGATAACATTTTCAAATTCAAAGTCTTCTTTCCGTACTTGACGTCTAAATCGATGTACCGAGTTCATGGCCGTATATTGATGTTACCTATCGAAGGAAGTGGAATAGCCCAAGGAAATTATTGTGAGTATCGTAGTCAAAGCAGTCTGGTAATAGATTTTCTCATTCATAATTGATAATTTCCTGGTTTACTTATTTCTTTAAATACAAATACGTTGATGGGACAAATCGTAATTTTGAAAAGAAAACTTTTTCAAAACATTTACAAACGACAATATCTTATCAAAAGAAAGATGAATTTTACTTAATAAAAAAAAAGAGATGAAATTTGTAAGGTAGCTTTAAGTAAATTTTTACGGAAAAAAAGGAAATTTCAGTAAAAAATTTACAGAAATTTACTGTTTCAAAAAAAAGTGGTATCTCAAATGGAAAAATAATATTGATTTCATTTTCAAAAAGAAAAAAGAAAAATCAGAATTTCTATGGGAAAAAAATGTTTCAGCAGACTGAATATCCAATCTAAAACATACTCGTAATTAAAATTTCAGTTTATTTACTCGGATGTTTTATTTTTTTTATTGATGACGGGGGGGGGGGGGGCTCTCACCTAACAGAAAGATTTGAACGAAATATACCTACGTATGTATATGATAATTAATCTAAACAACAATAAAACTGTTCCTTAGTATTTCTCACTCATCATTCGATACTTTTTTATTGGTACATTTCATTTTTTTTTATGCTTTTGTTTACAGCCAGCGTTGAAGGCATAGTTCAAATTCAAGGTAGTCGAAAACAGAAGGACAGGAAAACGTATTTTTACGTTGATCATATAACAATCAACTTGGATGTATCACACGTTAGTGTTTATTTCGATAATTTATTCAACGGAGATAAAGAATTAGGTAGGTTGGTACAATTTTTTGTTTTCGATGTAAGATTAAACGTGGGAAAAAACGAGAAATAACGAATATCAGGGGAAACCCCAATATAATGATGTTTTTGTAAAGTCGAACTTTTTCGAAAAACACCTAAAATTGAACTTTTGAATACTCAGACTTGTTTTTAAATAACATTTACCGTAAAAAATGATATTTTAAAAATAATTTTCCTTTTCCCCTTCAAAAAAAAATGATTCGACATTTTATACTTCGTTTTATTCAAGAATGCGTGTATAATTTCGTAGGCGACGCCATGAACGCATTTCTTAATGACAACTGGAAATACGTACTGAAAGATATGAGGCCAGTTTTGGAAGAATCGATTGGCGCAGTAATGAAAGACATTTTCAATTCGGTGTACAATAAAATCCCGCTCGAAGAAATCTTGCCACTGTGATAGGAAAAAGAGCTGTTTCATCTGAATTTTCGAAACCTTTACGCTGGAAAAATCGTCAAAAAAACGTCACGTCATTTCAATAAATAACGAGACCCCACGATAAGACTTTATTAAAAATAAGCACGCTGAAAGGTTTTTTTGCGTTAGAAATATATTTTTGTACTCGTATTTTTTATTTTCGTCTAAGCTGCCAAAATACCCGGGTGCATGTGTAGTTGTATACCCGTTTAATTTTGTTATTCATGCTTCGTTTGACTGCACATTTTGTCTTTTACGCGAATAAAAGTTTATTTCTTGTAAAAGAAATTATTTTTGATGAAATCGAACAAGTCAATCGGTTTCAAAAAACGAAAAATACAATTCAGTCGTTTTTTGTATCTAGTTTAGAAAAGATTTCTTCAGTGTATCGTACACTTTCGCTGCAGAAATTTTCCACTGCTTGTGTTCGAGTATAAGCTTCTTGCCAAAATTAAAAATGAAGAGTTCGGGTTTTTATTTTTTCGTATTGTGCAATATATTCGAATTGAAATCAGCTCTACAAATAGGTAAGTACCTACTTCTCAGCGCCGTACACTTAATTATGTAATATGTAGGTAGATGTGTGCTTTTGTATGGTGTTAATGTGCATACGAAATCTGTTTATTTAGGAAAATAAGTATACCTAAGTATTTCTCCACTTTTTAATAATTTTCTAATTTATAGTACCTATGGTACTCTATCAAAATGCTTATGAAACTCGAAAATTCAATTTCTGTTTTTTTTTTTTCAACTCGACAACCGTCATATTTTATTTGATTTATTGGAAATTTCCATTCAATTGGAAACTCGCCGAGAAGGGAGTTGAATCTTGAACTCGACTCTTCGTCACGAACTTGAAAATAGTTATTAAAATTGCAATACTAGTAATATGTAAATGCGAAGTTATTCAAAAAATTGTCCTGAAAGTTTGAAAATGTGTATACTCGTATGTCTAATTACAAACTTTGGTACTTGATCCCCCCCTCTTTCGAACTAAATAAAGTCCATAAAATATGCATTACCTATCCAAGTATATCTATTTTTTTTGTTTGGTAAAGGTGACATTTTAAAAGTTTGCCACCAAAAAGATCCAGAATTGAATACATGTGTGAAGGAAAATCTGGAAAATTTAAGACCATTTTTAAAATCAGGTAAAAATAAAATCTCGTACTTTTTAATAAGCTACATAAATAAAAATAACTAATTTTTAAACGTCGATTTAATTTTAGGTATTCCGGAACTATCAATTCCTTCATTCACAGAGCTTCTCATCCCTGAGATTATAATTAGTCAATACACTTCATTTCCTATAGGATATGTGGAAATAAAATTCAATGATCTCCATCTAACGGGTCTTGATTCGTTTCAAATCTCAGATTTAAAGTAAGAAAGTTTAATACGAGTATGACTTGATTTTTTCACTAAGTATCTATTTTTACTACCTATACATACGATTAGGTAGGTAAAGCCTTTCACAAAAGCAGAGAAATATATAAGGAGAAATAATATGAGACATACAAGGGAAGAAATGAACCAATTTTTAATTGAACCTTTTAACAATAAAGGAAAATTTTTTTCAATTACCTATATGAGAAGAGAATTTATGTTTTAAAACTACATATAGGTGCTTTCTATCTTTTTGAACCATGAACCGACTCACATAGCATGGTATCGTTAATTTTTGACTAATTAATTTTCGTGATATTTATTGCAGAGCTGACCTGGACAACAATGAACTGTACTTGAAACTTTGGTATTTGAAATTGACTTCGAAGTCGAATTTTCGTTACAGTAAAACTATCGTTATCAACTTTAACGGGGGTGGCATGACAGAAGGAGATTACGGTTAGTGTGAAATTATCGAAATGAATTCACGTATTTATCTCTGCTATTTATATCTACCAACTTATAATATGTATACCTGCACAGATATTTCTTATTTTCATCTTGTTTTTTTTTGTTCCATTTTACAGCCGATATAGGTGGCACAATTCATATTAAAGGGAGTCGAAATCATACGAGTAAAAATGGTAATACCTATTTTCACGTTCACAGCGCGTACCTAAGCTTGGATTTTTCCCAAACGACTGGCAATTTTAAAAATTCCCTCGACCCCTCGTCCGATGGTTTGTTAATTCAAATTTTACGAGCGTGCATTCTTATATGTACCTATTGATCAGCTTGTAATCACGTTTCGTAAACGATTTTTGAGACATAATATTTGCACGTAGATAATCGATTGTCGTGATTTTTTTTCAGTCAAAGGTAAGGCGGAGGAGTTCGTGCTTACCCACTGGAAAGATGTTATGGAGAATATGAAACCAATTTTAGAGAAATGTACCAGCCAAGTAATCAAAGAACTGTTCCAAGCAATTTTTAAACAAATACCACTCGAAGTATTCTTACCATCGTAGGTGGAAGTTGAAAATGATCAATTTACGTATGTGAATTAAAATTTTTCGTTATCTTCATTATTGGGAGCTTTTAACTTGTACGTAAAATACAACGAATGAATTAAAATAAGCAGTCAAAAAATAATGCCTAATGGGTGTAAAATGCGATTTAAAATAAAGTAGGGGGCGTAGGTATAAGTCAGTTTCTCTCGTCTGAATCCCATTTCGAATGGATTTTCTGACTGAACTAAGTGGTCTACGAAAAAAATGCTAAGAGCCAAAGTTGTAGAACATGAAATTTTCTTTCTGCTATTAGCTATTAATTTTTTTTCAGGAGACTTAGCTTTCGAGATTTTTGCAGTCTAATTAAAAAATTAGAAATGTATGATTTTTTTTACAATATCAACTTTGACTGAAAAAATTACGAAAACCAAGCCTCTTATAAAAAAAAACGAATAATTTGATACAGAAAGAAAATTTTGTGCTCTACAACTTTGGTTTATGACATTTTTTTCCTGGGATCGTTAATTTGGCCAGAAAATACATGTTTATGGAAGGACAAGTGAAAACACATTATTGCAAATTGGGAAACTGACTTATGCCACCCCCCTCCCCCGGCATGTACTTTAGGTACGTTTATTTATTTAAGAAAATAATTTCATTATTTATACTAATTATTACGTACCTAAGTAAGTATATGAAATTTTTTTTAATTTAGCTATAATTATGAATTTGTTAGGTATTGCACTCGTAGTGGCTATTCACATATGTATAAATCACATTTAGGTAGGAACCGTTTCTCAAACATTGAATTCAGAACTGAACCAGTAAAAAATGGGCTTTTGTTTAAAATTAAATCACGTTTATTTAAGAAAATAATCATAAACATGTTAAAATAAATAAACTTATTACGTAATTTTTAATTTTTCAAATATAACTATACCTATTTATAAAAGAGAATTTAAAAAAATGAAATATATAAAGGAAAGTATACGTTTATTGGTTTACTCGTAGTTGTATAGAAATGAGAACGTCTCGACGATATACATACGTATGGCACCAAAAATCATAATATTTATGTACGTGAGAACGCGAGAATTTCCTAGTTCGTAGTAGGTACAAGATCGAGTAGGCACAACTGGTATAGGTAGGGTAGGGTTCAACGTTTGCAGAACGAACAAGATGACAAGAATACCGCTTAATAGATCTATGGACAATTTTTTGATGATTTTACATAAACTGGTTTATCTACTTTTACGCGAAATGGAGTGACTGTCTATAAGAAGGTATAGGAAATTATAGATGGATATTTGGTTGTTGGATTACGAAAATGTGGAATTATAAAAAAACACGACATGTCGATACATAGATACATAAACTTATACTACTTTAGGTACATCTTTGATGGGTCTGTTTCAATTTCAACTAATTTGTAATGAACCCAAATAAAGATCGATAGTTTCGAAATACGAACACCAAACCAACGTTTGCCCGCGCAAAGGAGTGTTTCTCATATACGAGTAGGTACATTGAACCAAATTAGGTGCAGTCTATTTTTCCCAAATTTAAAGATACGACAATTTGGAAACAAAAAATTAAAATAACTTTAAAATTTGCACAAATCACAGGAAAACATTTATGGGAAAAAATCGAAGTTACGTAAATCAATTCAAAATCAAACTCGATAGGTAATGAGAAGAGTTCGATGAGAAAAGTATTCGTAGGTAATTACGAGTAGCCAATCTACTCTTCCATTAGCCACAATTTGGTCGGAATATGACTAAACGCGTCGTTCATGATTTTTTTGAAAACTCCGGATAAACTTTCGCCGATGTTTTCTTTCAATTCGTTGACAACCTCGACCGAATTTTCATTCAAAAAAGTATTCACCGTTCGTCCTACAAAAAAAAAAAAAAAACGTTCTTGAATAAAATTTATACGCAGATACAGGTGCAAAAAAAATGTAGATCTTCATTTTAATTGCAGACATGCGAAGATGGTTATTAAAACTAGAATTTTTAATTACGTAATCTGGCGACAAATTTACCTAATACTTGATTGCCGTTGAACAGATTGGAAAGTTGGACTCTCATTAAAGCCAGACTAAATTCTACTTTCATACTGGACGCGACCATTACTTCTTCGTCTTTTATTTTTGGGAAGTGTACTCTGGTTTGCACGTGGGTAGTAACATTTTCTGCAAAATTCATAAAATAGGTATAACATGAGTAAGTACGAGTAATTTATAGGTGTTTTTTAGGTACTTTAATAATCAGTTTTCACGCATCACTACCGGCTTGATTTTCTCTTAAATGCTCGTATTTGGCCGTGAAAAATATTTTTTTCATAGGTATCTAATTGAAATGTAAGTATGTAGGAACATTCCAAATAGAAAGTTCGAGTCAAACTGCTGATTTGAAGACATCCATTTTGTATAAATTTTGAATGAATAGAATTTTTCAAAATGCATAGGTACCTATTCGAATATATCACGAGTTGAGATTGTGAAGATAAAAATTGTAGGAGTAATGACATGTCCCATGCATTTCATATATTGATGGATATCGATTGTTATTTATAATTTTGGACAGTGGCACCTTTGTGTTTCAATAATCGACCCTGTATTTATTTTTTCGAGACTATTTTTGGAGTATACATACATGTAATTTTTTTGAGGTCGTACAACAAATCTGATGTCTTCTTTTTGGAAAAGAAGCGTGGAATCTTGAAGGGCGGGGTTAGGGTGTGGAGGAGAAATGAAAAATTTATTGATTTTGACTCGTGATGCATCGAAGTACAGTATATTTTTGAGTGCGTAGAATACGAATTTTACATTATTTTCTATTTTAAAGAAGAAAGTAGACTTTTAAAAAGTGAAGAAATATGAAAACTTTCATTCATTTTGGTCGTAAACTGCAAATTTCGAACACATTTTTCCCGGGGGGAGGGCATGGAACCCTGAAAAAAGTGGAAAATTCACTCATTTAAACCGCAATACACTTTTGAAAAATTTAAATGGGAAACCCCGTGTTTTACGAGTAAATCGTTTCAGTAAAAAGAGTATGTCGGGGCAAACAATTGCAATCGATTCTGTTTTAGGACCAGTGATTTTTCTGATAAAAGTATTCTCAAGTTTCTGACACGTCAAAACCACCAAAAAGGGGGATGACTAAACCATTTTCTCACTTCTACTATGCCCTACAACTTGGCATAATTTTTTTAACGATTTCTCGGTTTTATTTTTTAGGGAATTTCGAGCATTTTTGTCTTCGCTGGAGACCACTGTGCGTGCGACACAAGCTTTAAGCTTTTGTACTTATGCCTGTCCCTTGAATACCTACATAAAAGATACAAAATGAATTACATATACTTAGTAAAACTTACTGAGGTATAATTTCGCATCACCAATGCCGACTAGAGGCAGTAACAAAATATTTCCTTTCAAGTCGTACTTTGCTTCAACTTTAATAACTGGAATAAACAAACCAATGTCTAATTTTCCTCGCTTCATATCCATTCTGAAAGAAAATCGTGCACAAAAAACGTTAATTGGTAATCTCCAATAGGTAGGCACTAAACAGATAGGTATAGGTTATCATAATTATGTAAAAAATTATGATTAGAATTTCGTAAGAACGAAAAACTAGACACATTTACATATGTAAAATCTAGGTGAGTAAGTAAGCATTTAACCTGGTGTATAAAGCAGTCGTATTACTGGGCCCATGCACGATTAAATCTTTAAACGATCCTTGCAAAGTAACACCTCCTTGTCCTTTTGCGATGGATACTTTTTCAATGTGTAAAGGTTCCATTGGTTGGGTTCCGATTTCAGGAATTCCTATACTCGTCGAGGAAAAAAACAAAAAAATTAAAATTACGTTCGTTGATAATAGAAGATCTACGTATTTAATTGGCGCGAAAAAAATGAATGAAAAATTGCGACTATCTCACCTTTTGCTAACCAAGGAAACATATTCTGGAAAGTATCGCGAATGCATTCGTTCAGCTTGGGATCCTTTCTCTTGCATGGTTTCAACCAAACGGCTAAAATACGCCATTAAGACAATACGATCGATTAAAAAATTACGCAACATTCGAATACCGACGTAAATTTAAATTACATAAAAGTATCGGTTAATTGACAAAGGAAGACTCGTACTCGGAGTTGGACTGCTTTAAGGGGAAATACAGTATAGGTACGCGTACGACGCCTTTCTCGACGCGCCAGCGATAATATTCTCCGTCTACTACAACGCAGTACGGAAGACGAGAGAAAGTTGCAATTGAATACTCATTTACGAGCACGAGTACGAGTACGAGTACCAGCCCAACTGAACTATAAATCGTCGAGTAGGTAATTTATTTAATTTCGTCCAAATTATGTAACAAAAACGTCGAATTTTAACGGTTCTCCAACGTATATAGGTAGTTTCTTTTATCCAATAAGTACTTTGGGTATCTATATTTTACCTTGGGCGCGATAAGACCAGCTTCCTATACGTAGAAATTCGTCAAATTTTCCGAATTACTCTACTAATACCGAGTAATTCGCCAAAATCAAGTGTCCAGCAGAAACCGGTTAACGAGTTACAATTTCATTTTTGTTTACAAACAATTCTCAATAATTAACTAAGTAAACTTCCTAAACGAATAACTTGTCCAGTTTTTTTTCCACCGTCAGATCCTAGCCTACGTATATACATATTATTTAGTCGCATAAATAGGTACCTACTAATTATTCTCGCGTAATAGTCTTTACCTATGCCAGATACGTCCATGACATAAAAATTATATTGCACTACGTACACGGGTACCTGTCGGCTGTCATCACGTGATGAACACTTCAAACATCTACGTAGGTATAGATTTCAGTAACCAATGTTTACAAAACATCATTATTCGATATAATTAATAATCGACGGGTGTACCCGGTACGCGTTCTCTTTCTATTGAAGATTAGAAAACACGTTTCGACGAACTCTATATTTCGTAACAACTGAAAACTTGCGTTTTCATAGAATAGGTACACATTCGATTCATTCGTAAAATTACGTGTACCATTCTTATGACGCTACCTATAGGTAAATAGACCTATCTAATTTGTTTTGAAACAAGTAGTAAATATTATCAAATCTACGTACTTATATGTATACCATTAGGTAAAGATGAGTCGATGGATAAATAGGTGAATTTTTAGACAGATAGAAACCCTTTGTTTTGAAATAAAATCATTTTCATCGTACCCGACATCGGTCAAAAACATTCGAAATTAATTCTCGAGCCATAAAAAACAATCAAATTCTAAAAGCCACACGTTCGTCAATGGCAAATATAAATTTAAATAACTTTTAATATAAAAAGTCTTCGTATTAATAGGCATATAAATGACTGAAAATCACCTGTCAGGTTCTGAATGATCTTGCAGTAAGGTAATCATGACCATCCAGAACCTGAATGGACTTCAACCCTCAACATACTTTTTTTTAAGTAGGTACCTATGGTTCCTATAGCCTACTTACATAACTTAGGATTTTGAGAAAATGCTGAAAATAGTGCAGAGACACTTTTGAAAAACATTTTACGAGTGTTTGAGGGGGGGGGGGCGACAATTCTTTCATTTAAAAATAAATGAAGAAAACTATTGCAATGTGATTCCTCGCCAAAAACTATCGATTGAGAAAATTTAAAAAAAATTGATCTCGTTCTAATTGTTTATAAATAATAAGTAAACACGGAAGACCTTGAAAATAATTTGAACAAATTGTTACTTACGTGCCTCGCAAAAAAAAATCAAGGGGAAAAAATTAGAAACCTGCCTACCTATACCTAATTTCCAAGTTTTTCTCAAACTCGAAGTCAAGTTAAAAAAATAAAACTGTTACTAATACTTAATAGACATACGTCAATTAGTAGGTACCTTTTTAACATTAGCTTAATCACGTAAAATTGTAGTTTTAAAAATAAATAAATAAACAATAAGGAATATAAAGAAAAAAAATTGAAAACATACGTGCTTCTTTGAGTAGAGGTATCTCACTGTGTTTTTTTATCACAACATCGTTGGGGGCAGCATCGGCGAATTGATGAAAACCAAAAATATATAAACATAAACAATAAATTAATTCCATTTATTACGGTAGACGTTTACGAAGTATCGAGATGAATTACAGTATGAGAAAAATTTTTCCAGTCGGAAGCCTCTGATGGTCGAATTTACCGATCAGAAACTCAGTACTCGCCTACTCGCACTACGCTTAGTCGCTTACACCTCCTCGAACGATCTTCATTTCAACGATGAGGTGAAAGTGATTCGGTGGCTGGAAACCAGATAGGTAGTTATAGGTACACGCTGATTGGAAGTCAGTGACCAGTGAGGTACGACGTTTTATTGACCTATTACGCGCAATTATAATACGTATATTCGAACGCATTAATTATTAATCGGTATTACCAAGATACGCATGTAATTTTCGCCCTCACCTTCACCCTCGCCCTTGTCCCTGTTTTCACATTTGTCTAAAAAAATATCGAATGGTAACACGATGTGCCTAAGAATGTCATTTTCTGGACAAGATGGTGAAAATTTTTGACAAAAATCAAATCCAAAGGCAGCAAAGGCGTAGATAGGAGACATCGTCTCTCTATAGGATGGAAGATGTTTTGATAAATCGTTAGCAAATAGCCATTTTTTGGATGACTTCTTGGACTTGAGCAGAGATTATCCTACGAAAATTCCTGCAATTTTCAAAGTTCATAAAGCCATTCGTGGTAACAAAATTTCGTGACACAAAAATTTTTCTGACTGCGAACCAAAAGACATTATCCAAGTCAAAAATTCAAAATATCGAAAAAAAAATTATTCAAAGGTCATCTAAATCATGTGCTAAGTTGATGACGTTGACTTTCCCGACTCCAACGTTGTGAAATTCAACCCAGCTAAAGTAATCAAGAGGCCAAAAATGTTACTTCAACTTCTAATTTAGCCAAAAATCGAGAAACAAAATTGAATGAAAATTATTTGAAATGTTGTAAAAGTAAGTAGTTCAAATTTTGTGAAGACCGGACGTTGAAAATTGCCATAAAATTATAAAAAATATTGTAAATGGTCAAAAAATCACGAATTAATGACAAAAGTTGTAAAAATTTTGGAAATTTTTATAAAAATCACTAAAAATATGATAAAAATGGCCAAAAAATTTCGTCACAATCATTAAAATTTTCACAAAAACAGGTAAACATGTTGTAAAAACTGCCAAAAAATTATTAAAATTATCAAAAATATCGTCGCAATCATTAAAATTTTCACAAAAACCGGTAAACATGTTGTAAAAACTGCCAAAAAATTATTAAAATTATCAAAAATATCGTTGAAATTGTTGAAATTTCCATAAAAATCACTTAAAATATTGTGCAAACTTCTTAAATTTTCATAGAAATCAGTAAAAACCTCGTTAAAAAGTCAAAAAAATCATAAAAAGTAATGAAAATCCCATTTAAAGTTGTGAAAATAATGAACGTTGAAAAATGTTTTAAAATTGGTGCAAATGCCATAAAAAACGTTGCCATATTCACAATTTTTTATAAAAATAAAGCAAAATCAGTATAAAAGAAAGTGAAAATTTTACCAATGTTTTGGTCATTTTTAGAATATTCTTACTGAAAATTTTGACCATTACAGCAATACTTTCGACGACTTTCATGATTTTTTGGCCATTTATATACGTTACTTTCACTGATTTTAATATAAATTTCAACAATTTTTAAAGTTTTTGACAAATTTCATCATATTTGCAATGTTTTTTATAATATTTTTTCTAATTTCTGTCAACATGGTTATAATTGAGTATAACCACATTTTTTTACGATTATCATGATTTTTTTGATACTTTTTTACATATTTTAAAATCATTACGAAAATTTTTACAATTTTTACAAATTTGGACCTCTTTTACTATTTGCAATTTTTTTTCAATACACGTTCATACCCCTTGAATTTTGAAATGAGACAAAAAATTACAAAAATTGGAATTATTAATTTTTGAATTATAACTATACATTCACATGATTGAAAATTAGTTTAAATTGGAATTTTTTAGGAAAGGCATTGGTCCTGGGTCGTCTTCAACTGTTTTTGAAAAGTTGGAGGAGGGATTAGAAAAAAAATTGTGAGATTGTGTCAAAAGATCGTGGAAAATATTTTGGGTCTCAGGCTTGAACCTTTCACCCTGTGGATGAGGTTCAAAATTTTCTCCAAAAAAATCATATAGGAGTCGAAAAAAATAGCTCTTTGGTTATAAATAGTCGTAACTATTATATCCATTTAAGAGAAAAAAATATTTCAGAAGTTTTTTCCACTTTTCTGGGATTTTATACACTTTTGAAAAATATACGAATTTTGACTGCATTCAAAAGTGATGTAAATCCCAAGAAAGGTGGAAAAAAGTTTTGAGATATTTTTTGTTTTATAAATAGATGTAATATGACTACCTAATTATCACAAAAAAAATCAATTTTTATAGGTAGGTATGTTTTTTTTTAGAAAATTTGAACATTTTGAGCCCCATTCGCAGAGTGAAAGGTTCAAGCCTGAGACCCAAAAAATTTTCCACTGTCTTTTGTCATTACCTCACAACTTTTTTTCGGATCCCTCCTTTCAACTTATTTTTAAAAAATTCAAAGAAGACCCACCCTAGAAGACACCCCATAAATGTATTTTCAAATTATGTACCTACTTATGAAAAAAATGCGAGCTAATTGGAATATCGAACATGCTAAAATCATAAATTTTATTTTTAAAATTAGGTACTCGAATTACTCGTACATGGGCCCGCGAATGACTTAAAAAAAGGAAGAAAAAAATAATCGCGCAATATATCAAAAATTTAAAAAAATAAGTAACAAATTTTAACAATTCCACGGAGATGTTAGTAAATATATTGTTTATAAAATTAACAAAAACATTGCATAAAACGCCTAAGTACCTAAAACTAAGGTATGAGGTACCCAAAAAAAATGAATACGCGTAGGGCATAAAATAATATTAAAGTCACGCTCTACTTTCAACCAATAATGGATTTTTTTCTTCAGTTAAATCGGTGTCAGAACTGTACAGTAAGTTTAACACTCTCGAGCTGCCAATTCCAACGTTATTTAGATAAGAATTTGGAAGCTTATCTTTGAACGTTGAACCATCTTTAGATATGCTCAGATTTTGGTTACTTCTGCTTAACTTATCGGATAAAAATGCCTCAATACTGGAGGAACTTGTGAGGAGTCGTTTTCTTGGAATATTACTTAAACTTAAAAGCTCGACTACCACCTGCAAAATAAACCATTAAAATTAGTAAATGAGTAAGAAATGAAAACGATTTCTGTGCATCCATATGTACCTAGTACCTGTTCACAGGCATTTTTTTCAATTTCTAAACTCATTAGCAAAATTGAAAAAATTAATACTTATTCAGCTTTCGGACCTGCGATTTTTATCGAGTTTATGTGACGTCATGTCATAACTTTTTTCGACTTTTTCGATTCGAAGTCGGAGTAACTTCCGAAACAAAGCAACCCATAATTTGACTCATACCCTCCCGGCTGCACATTCTTTTCGAGTACCTAACATTTTAAAAGAAGAAAATTTAAAAAAAATGGCGTTTGATGAGAAGAATGGAGGAACCGGAATGAAATCTCACACAGCAAATGAAGACTTTCACTGATTTCCTATTAAGTTGGTAGGTAATTAGCCAACCAGGTGTAAGTAGATAAGAATTAACGATAAAAATTACGTTAAGGTTATCAAACACAACTGATAAAATATACTTATACACGATAATAATATTTCGTGTTCTTTTAATAGCACCAACTTCTTGAATTGATACACGTAACACACAGATTCCTTTCATTGAGAATTGTTGCGACGGATGAGATGTTATTTTTTCACTTTTCTTCCAACTACGTACATCTAAATTATCTACTTACGACGAAATAAGGGAAAAATATTTACCATAACAAAGACTAGTATAATTAAAAATAACGAGGCATCTGCGAATCCGTATTTGTCGTACAGCACGCCAGAGACGGTGGGTCCGATAAAAGCCCCTAAAGCAAAAGACGATGTCCATAACCCGGATACCATACCGTACGTTTCTAAATCATTTGGCAATCCGGAAGATCTGAAAAAATTTGGGGGGGGGGGGGGGGGGGGGGGGTATAACAAAAAGTGGTGATAGGTAAGTAAAAATAACTTGCATAGCTGTTTGCAGAGCATCGGTAAACGATGCAACTAAACGCGCGCCAATTCCTAAACCGTGTAGAACTAAACCTAATATCACAAGTAATAACGATCTAAAACCAGAAAAAAATGAAAATTGGAACATCAATATGAAATTGATTGGTAGGGTAGGAGACCGAAAAAATCAAAATACCCTTACTTACCCTTGGAATGGCATAAACGGTGCAGGTCCAACTAAACTCACCCCGACAATTAATATCAGTCCACCAATTACAGCGATCGTCTTTGGTTGTAAATATTTATCGCATAACCAACCCCATCCTGGCGCTGAAGAACCATACGTAGCTCCAGTCACGATAAATACCAACCCTACCACTACCGGAGTTAAATGATACTAAGGCACAATGAAAATTATTCGTCAAATTACAAATCTTCGATAGGCAGATTCAATTATGGTAATTTTTCAATAGATCATTGAGTCAGATTTACCTGCCTGATGTGGGGTTCTAAAGTAGCTTGAAAAAAACTAATTGTGGTGGAGGTGCTTAGAATCGTCGCTGCACATACTGGAATGCCTTCTACGTGAAAAATCTGTAATAGTTTACCTATTTTGTTGAAATGAAAAATTGAGAAATTATAAATCGGAGAAAAATTACCACTTCTCGACTGTAAATATTATAACTCAAATTAAAATTGATAATTTCGAAGCAATATGTAAGTATTGGGCACCTGTCTACATGGACTTTCTGAACTCAAGTACCTATTTACTTTCCGTTCTTATCACACATGGGTTAAATTCCAAATAAATGAGTGAGAATGATGGACAAAAATACGCTAGTAGTAGGTAATAGATATTCATCTATAGATGAGTTACTTATTAAGATATTTTTTTCGTTCGTCGAACTCGAGTTCACTTCATTTTATTTTTATATGCGTTTAAAAACAGTTTTCAATAATTCGTCACGATTCATGTATGAAAAATGAGATTAGTGGTTTATCAAACTGACTGACTGACTCTCTCTCTCTCTCTCTGATTTTAATCGTTATTCGTTATAGGTACCTATCTTATGAGGTATCGACTCGAGTAAATTACATAAGCGTGGCTACGAAAACATAAATGAGAAACCTGAGTACCTACCTTTTATAATTTTCAATATTTTAATTCGACGTAATTTTAGACGTTAAGGAAATCTAAAGAGATTTTTCTGGGGTCTTTACAAAATCAACACTCACCCGTAGTCTTTGTAGTAGTTTGAATTTCTTCACTGTTTGGCAAGACTATTTTTGTTAAGATCGCTGTAACGAAGAGCAATCCACCAAGGGAAACAAAAGGTGTCGTGTAACCTCCCAACTATTAAAAAAAAAAGAAACATGAATAAAATTCGTAAAAATATAAAAATAGCACGATTTTTGAAAATTTTTTCAAAATACAGAGATGTATTATGCAAAATGAGACGTATCATGTTAGAAACGCAAAAAAGGTCTGTTTGTTGATCATTTAATTAGACATTTTCAATCTCATGAGCAAAACGACACGTTCGCTTATCACTTTCCAAATTTTTTAGCTACCTACTTGGACGTTTCTACAAACACAAATTTTTTTAAAATTTTGATACACATAAATATTTCAACTTATAAAGAACCAATTGAACCCTCAAAATGCACAAACACCCTCGTCAAACTGAACTACTTTTTATACTTTCTAAGACTATTTTATGGTCCATTCACCGTAATAAATTTTCAAACATAGATAGCTGAAACTCGCCTCGTATAAAACACCACCCAGTGATGGTCCGGCAATCAATCCTAAACCAAAAAATGTTTCCAAAGAAGCCTGAAAAAAAAACCAATTCCAAAAATAAGAACATTGGGATATTGTGTGGAATTTTTTCGTATTTGAGGGGGAAAGTTTATAGTGCGAAGTCATAAACGGATACTTACAAAAGTCGTTGCAATATTATCTGGAAATTCGTTTGCTATTATAGCGAAGCTCGCAGTCAAAAAAGCTGCATTACCCAAAGCTTCTATAATACGAATGAGAAATGCTAAACTGATGAACCATATATGACCGTCTACAAAATCTAACAACCTAAAAATTGAATCGTTGGATAAAACGCCTAATCGCGTAATTTATTATACTAAATATTAAATATTTTTTATCTGATTGTTGGTATACCTAGTCTAACGTACCTACCCGAATAACACAGAGCAAACTCCGGATGTGCAGATTCCACTAAAAAACATTCGTTTCGGGCCAATATTTTTCAACTATGAAATGAAATAAAATTATAAAAAGAATCGAATAAATTCAGGTTGGTTGACGAAATTTTTTTTAAAAAAGAAGAAAAAAATTTATAAATGAAACGAAGTTGTAAAATGTTGAAAATTGTTTCACACGGGTAAATGGTGGTTTATGTTTTCCTACATACACTCTCAGATAGATAACTGATTTCGTTATCCACATCAAAAACAATATACCTTATTACCTACTTACTTAACATAGAAAAGTATCAATTATACTCACATGTTGACCATACCAAGGGCTAACAATAAACACGACCAATTCAAATACACCAAAAACGAATCCATATTCCGTAGCAGAAGCTCCTTTTTTCGTTGCCTAAACATTTGCAAAAACCAACCCCCACAAAATATTCGATGATTGTACGTGTTATTTACTCGAGCTGGATGTGCTGCATTCAACTTACTTACCTCTTCTGGAAAAAAAGGTGCTTGCAGCGAGACGCAAATAGCGTTGCAAAAATCAGCAGCTCCGAACGCTGCTAATGTTAATAACTGTCTTCTCGTAAATTTTGAGGAAGGCATGGTTCCCTTTGAAATTATCTCAATGAATTCTGATACTTTGGTAAATCGGATGTCGATGACAAGACATCATCTCCTTACTTCAAATTATAACCGAAAACTTCTAATCGCATGCACAAAAGATGATAAATACACACAAATAGGATTGTAGATACCCTTCAATTAGGTAATTTTAATGAGTAAGGTATAAGAAAAGTTTTCAAAGCTCACCGAAATTCACTTGTCACCAAATTTCAACGTGACGACACATTTTGCAAACTGAGATGGTTGAAAACGCGTCTGTTTTACACTGTAGTTTCGATGCTCTATCAATTACAAACGTAACTCTCGTTTTTCTAATGATATTAGGATCAGAATACGTAGTCATACGCCTAAATACTCGTACGTTCATATTTGCTTTCTTATCTCTCAGGTTGAAGGTTCACAGATTTGATTCCTTCCCAAACTGCAAAGAAACACGATACATACCTACGAGTTTTTCATTTTTTGCTCTCGTCATAGGTACGCTGCATTATATGCACTTTCAAGTAGCTACTTTATCTACACATCGAGAAATTTTTTTTCAAAATAATCAAAATTTCCGCTTCTCTGCATAACTCCGATCTTTCGATACATTTCTTAAATTAGCCACTGTTGCATAGAAAATACTCCCTTAAAATTCATACATACATTATCTTAGATACCTGATGAGAATTTTTTTCAGTGGTCTTACTACATTCTGTTTAGGTACCTACAAACTTGTTCCAAACCATTAATGAAAATTTCTGAATTTGAAATTAAAAACTGATTATTAACGACACATTCAAAAAATACAATCATTTTCGCGTCTGACGCTTCGAATTGAAATAAATATCGATAAAACGAAGAAAATTTTCACTTAGGAGTATTCTTTCGAGGTACCTACATGTACATGCATTTTCATAGCATATCATTCACTTATCAAGCTCATCAGCCGCAGCACAAAAAAATGTAAAAATAGACAAACGTTCAGTCATCGCTAAAATTTACTCACGTCGAGGATTAGATAAACTACGTATATGGTGTACAAATACCTTTGCACTCAAACTAATCCTAAGTATGTATTTATCTCGCTTCACGAAATAACACCGACGTTTTCAAACACGTTTCTTGAAAACGTGCTAACTTTTGTGAAACTTTCCTCGCCCATTATAGAATTATCAGTTTCCGATAAATTGACAGTTTTGAACATTCATTCAACACACGTGCAACCAGCCCTGCGCATAAACGTACAGTACACGTATGTTGAACAATGTTTAAAAAATAGATAAAACAACCAGTTTCGAATTAAATCGACACTGAAATGGAATCTCTCAGAGATGTTACAGTTTGAATGACGATTGAACCTTTACAAAAACCTGATAAGCATATCAAATTAGACTAAATGATACCTATGCGAAGATAAAAGCGAATTTGGCAAATATCAAGGCTGCAAAAGGTCACAAACTAGACGCACTTTGCGATAATATTTTTTGCACGTTCGATTGGTAATCTAGGTAGGCTATGACGTAATCAAGCAGCTCGATCGCTCAGCACGCCACATACGAATATACCGTATATATAATTGTAAGTAACTAGTCCATATTTCAGTCTGTCTACGTATAGAATGAATGATGCCTTTTTATAATAGCTCGATAATTACACATTACCACGTGTCGGCGACACTTCTGCGAAGATGAGCTAACACTTATTGCAAATTACAATTCATGAATAAAGTACCCATCTACTATGAAGTGTTAAAAGGTCACTTACTAGGGGTATTTCCAAAGATATGTGCAATTAAATTGCACGTAAACATGCTGCGAGTATTTTTTATTCGTTCATTAATTAGTTGGCAGGTATTTATAAATCTTCAACTTTTACGTATATCAGAAGCGTTTAATTAGTGCAAGGTAACAAAAAAATCATTAACAAAGAATTTTCCAAGTCGACTGAATTTTTTTAGATTTGTACGGATGTTCTAGGAAAGGTTTGCCAAATTTCAACCTTAATTGTGTAGAAAGAAATCGTTATTAGAATGGGTGGCCTATTGCGTAAATTGAAGGAGCTTTCGAAAATTAAGGTGAAAATTTTTTTAATCAAAAATAATTTTCATGACGAATTTCGTGTTCAGCGATCTCAAATTAGTGGCAAAGGACATCAAATATTCTAAAATTCGTAAATTTTTGATATTTGTAATTCGCTCCTTCGAATTTACGATAGGCAATTTAATTAACACTAAAAGATGAAAATAAAACGTCCAATATCTCGCGGTATAATGCTCAGATCTCAAATCCGAGTTCATATTCATGATCAGCGACCTCGACTCAATCTATCGCCAAAAATTCAGCCTCCTAGGTGTATATTTTTTTGTGTCAACTGTGAAGTCGATTGTCGAAAAAAAAATATCGACCAAGCGAATTGAAATTGAGGTGGTAGGTAGATTCGAGGACACTGATCACGAATATGAAATCAGATTTGAGGTGAATGCATTATTTTGCAAAATATTGGGAGATTTGTCTTATCATTTTTGAGAAATTTGCAACTTCGTCATCACTTTTTAGGGGTCAAGTGCAAATATCAAAAATTAACAAATTTTCACCTTTATTATGTCGTTTTTGACTAATTCGAGGTTGCTGTTCACGAATTTCGTATTCGTTTTGAATGATCTTCCCTTCTTCCGCTTCTTTCGCTGGAAATGGTATTTTTGAGACAAAAATTGGCCATATCTCAAAAACAAAGGTCGAGATCGAAAAATGGACATCGGATTCGGAATCAGCGACCTCGAATTAGTAAATGAACAAGTTTTTCAAAAATGGTCAAAAATAACCCTTTTTTGAAAATAACGTCCTACGGAGCTGAAGCTGAGATAGTGGATAGATTTGAGGTCACTGATTTCGAATATGCTAATAACTTTTGTCTCTCGGACATCATTCTTGAGATATCGCTCATTTTCATCTGAAGAATACCGTTGAAGGCAAAACGGCGCCATCTGGTTCGAAATAAATACCAAATTCGTGATCAGCGACCTCGAACTAGTTGAAAACGACATGAAAATATCTGAAATTCGTTCATTCTCGAAATATCCGTTTAATTAACTAAAATAAAACACTCTGCATCACTCGAAATAATGCCTACTTCTCAAATCTGATTGCATATTCGTGATCAGCAACCCCGAATTAGTCGAAAACCACATCAAACTTCACCCTAAGTACGAAAGTATTCGATTTAATTAATAAAAAGTAATTAAAAACGACTAAAAAGTGGAATTTTTCGAAAAATTACATTTGCGCCTTGTTTAGTAGAGGTATGCAGCACAAACAACACGATGAAAATGAAGATAACGGCCCCATTTGATGTGAAAAAGTACCAGCTTCACTAGGAAAATATAACATACTGAATAACTGAGAGGTCGCTGTTTCCTAATACTGAAATAATGAATTGGTATTAGAAACCAGCGACCTCTCAGTATGTTCTATTCTCTCAGTGAAACTCTGCGGTCGAGAGTACTAAAGATATAAGTGCAAAAACGCCAAGAGTATTAAGGGTATAAGTCAAAATCAGCTGTGCTGCCGTGCTCTTGGTGCACTGAAACACGTTGCTCAGGCCTCGTCATTTTTAAGCTTACCTTCGGTCTCTTGATGTACATATACTATTTGGTGTCCCAGAATCCTAATAGTATAAATCAAGAGACCGAAGGCAAGGTTGAAAATGACTAGGCCTGAGCAATGTGTTTC
This sequence comes from Pseudococcus longispinus, assembly GCA_900064475.1. Lineage (NCBI taxonomy): Eukaryota > Metazoa > Arthropoda > Insecta > Hemiptera > Pseudococcidae > Pseudococcus > Pseudococcus longispinus. Next base: position 22,266 of record FIZU01017187.1, on the reverse strand, counting down.
AGTCTTGTTTCAGTGCACCAAGAGCACAGCAGCACAGCTGATTTTGACTTATATCCTTAATACTCTCGACCACAGAACTGGTGATTTTTCGCATCAAATTAAGCCGTTCTCTTCATTTTCATCATGTTGTTTGTGCTGCATATCTTTTCTAAACAAGGCGCAAATGTGATTTTTCGAAATTTTT
>FIZU01017187.1:0-21982 GCA_900064475.1 Pseudococcus longispinus | reverse complement strand
GGTAAACATGTTGTAAAAACTGCCAAAAAATTATTAAAATTATCAAAAATATCGTCGCAATCATTAAAATTTTCACAAAAACCGGTAAACATGTTGTAAAAACTGCCAAAAAATTATTAAAATTATCAAAAATATCGTCGCAATCATTAAAATTTTCACAAAAACCGGTAAACATGTTGTAAAAACTGCCAAAAAATTATTAAAATTATCAAAAATATCGTTGAAATTGTTGAAATTTCCATAAAAATCACTTAAAATATTGTGCAAACTTCTTAAATTTTCATAGAAATCAGTAAAAACCTCGTTAAAAAGTCAAAAAAATCATAAAAAGTAATGAAAATCCCATTTAAAGTTGTGAAAATAATGAACGTTGAAAAATGTTTTAAAATTGGTGCAAATGCCATAAAAAACGTTGCCATATTCACAATTTTTTATAAAAATAAAGCAAAATCAGTATAAAAGAAAGTGAAAATTTTACCAATGTTTTGGTCATTTTTAGAATATTCTTACTGAAAATTTTGACCATTACAGCAATACTTTCGACGACTTTCATGATTTTTTGGCCATTTATATACGTTACTTTCACTGATTTTAATATAAATTTCAACAATTTTTAAAGTTTTTGACAAATTTCATCATATTTTCAATGTTTTTTATAATATTTTTTCTAATTTCTGTCAACATGGTTATAATTGAGTATAACCACATTTTTTTACGATTATCATGATTTTTTTGATACTTTTTTACATATTTTAAAATCATTACGAAAATTTTTACAATTTTTACAAATTTGGACCTCTTTTACTATTTGCAATTTTTTTTCAATACACGTTCATACCCCTTGAATTTTGAAATGAGACAAAAAATTACAAAAATTGGAATTATTAATTTTTGAATTATAACTATACATTCACATGATTGAAAATTAGTTTAAATTGGAATTTTTTAGGAAAGGCATTGGTCCTGGGTCGTCTTCAACTGTTTTTGAAAAGTTGGAGGAGGGATTAGAAAAAAAATTGTGAGATTGTGTCAAAAGATCGTGGAAAATATTTTGGGTCTCAGGCTTGAACCTTTCACCCTGTGGATGAGGTTCAAAATTTTCTCCAAAAAAATCATATAGGAGTCGAAAAAAATAGCTCTTTGGTTATAAATAGTCGTAACTATTATATCCATTTAAGAGAAAAAAATATTTCAGAAGTTTTTTCCACTTTTCTGGGATTTTATACACTTTTGAAAAATATACGAATTTTGACTGCATTCAAAAGTGATGTAAATCCCAAGAAAGGTGGAAAAAAGTTTTGAGATATTTTTTGTTTTATAAATAGATGTAATATGACTACCTAATTATCACAAAAAAAATCAATTTTTATAGGTAGGTATGTTTTTTTTTAGAAAATTTGAACATTTTGAGCCCCATTCGCAGAGTGAAAGGTTCAAGCCTGAGACCCAAAAAATTTTCCACTGTCTTTTGTCATTACCTCACAACTTTTTTTCGGATCCCTCCTTTCAACTTATTTTTAAAAAATTCAAAGAAGACCCACCCTAGAAGACACCCCATAAATGTATTTTCAAATTATGTACCTACTTATGAAAAAAATGCGAGCTAATTGGAATATCGAACATGCTAAAATCATAAATTTTATTTTTAAAATTAGGTACTCGAATTACTCGTACATGGGCCCGCGAATGACTTAAAAAAAGGAAGAAAAAAATAATCGCGCAATATATCAAAAATTTAAAAAAATAAGTAACAAATTTTAACAATTCCACGGAGATGTTAGTAAATATATTGTTTATAAAATTAACAAAAACATTGCATAAAACGCCTAAGTACCTAAAACTAAGGTATGAGGTACCCAAAAAAAATGAATACGCGTAGGGCATAAAATAATATTAAAGTCACGCTCTACTTTCAACCAATAATGGATTTTTTTCTTCAGTTAAATCGGTGTCAGAACTGTACAGTAAGTTTAACACTCTCGAGCTGCCAATTCCAACGTTATTTAGATAAGAATTTGGAAGCTTATCTTTGAACGTTGAACCATCTTTAGATATGCTCAGATTTTGGTTACTTCTGCTTAACTTATCGGATAAAAATGCCTCAATACTGGAGGAACTTGTGAGGAGTCGTTTTCTTGGAATATTACTTAAACTTAAAAGCTCGACTACCACCTGCAAAATAAACCATTAAAATTAGTAAATGAGTAAGAAATGAAAACGATTTCTGTGCATCCATATGTACCTAGTACCTGTTCACAGGCATTTTTTTCAATTTCTAAACTCATTAGCAAAATTGAAAAAATTAATACTTATTCAGCTTTCGGACCTGCGATTTTTATCGAGTTTATGTGACGTCATGTCATAACTTTTTTCGACTTTTTCGATTCGAAGTCGGAGTAACTTCCGAAACAAAGCAACCCATAATTTGACTCATACCCTCCCGGCTGCACATTCTTTTCGAGTACCTAACATTTTAAAAGAAGAAAATTTAAAAAAAATGGCGTTTGATGAGAAGAATGGAGGAACCGGAATGAAATCTCACACAGCAAATGAAGACTTTCACTGATTTCCTATTAAGTTGGTAGGTAATTAGCCAACCAGGTGTAAGTAGATAAGAATTAACGATAAAAATTACGTTAAGGTTATCAAACACAACTGATAAAATATACTTATACACGATAATAATATTTCGTGTTCTTTTAATAGCACCAACTTCTTGAATTGATACACGTAACACACAGATTCCTTTCATTGAGAATTGTTGCGACGGATGAGATGTTATTTTTTCACTTTTCTTCCAACTACGTACATCTAAATTATCTACTTACGACGAAATAAGGGAAAAATATTTACCATAACAAAGACTAGTATAATTAAAAATAACGAGGCATCTGCGAATCCGTATTTGTCGTACAGCACGCCAGAGACGGTGGGTCCGATAAAAGCCCCTAAAGCAAAAGACGATGTCCATAACCCGGATACCATACCGTACGTTTCTAAATCATTTGGCAATCCGGAAGATCTGAAAAAATTTTCAATTACAAAGTCGAGTCATTTGGGAAGGGGGGGGGGGGGGGGGGGGGGGGGGGGGGGGGGGGGGGGTATAACAAAAAGTGGTGATAGGTAAGTAAAAATAACTTGCATAGCTGTTTGCAGAGCATCGGTAAACGATGCAACTAAACGCGCGCCAATTCCTAAACCGTGTAGAACTAAACCTAATATCACAAGTAATAACGATCTAAAACCAGAAAAAAATGAAAATTGGAACATCAATATGAAATTGATTGGTAGGGTAGGAGACCGAAAAAATCAAAATACCCTTACTTACCCTTGGAATGGCATAAACGGTGCAGGTCCAACTAAACTCACCCCGACAATTAATATCAGTCCACCAATTACAGCGATCGTCTTTGGTTGTAAATATTTATCGCATAACCAACCCCATCCTGGCGCTGAAGAACCATACGTAGCTCCAGTCACGATAAATACCAACCCTACCACTACCGGAGTTAAATGATACTAAGGCACAATGAAAATTATTCGTCAAATTACAAATCTTCGATAGGCAGATTCAATTATGGTAATTTTTCAATAGATCATTGAGTCAGATTTACCTGCCTGATGTGGGGTTCTAAAGTAGCTTGAAAAAAACTAATTGTGGTGGAGGTGCTTAGAATCGTCGCTGCACATACTGGAATGCCTTCTACGTGAAAAATCTGTAATAGTTTACCTATTTTGTTGAAATGAAAAATTGAGAAATTATAAATCGGAGAAAAATTACCACTTCTCGACTGTAAATATTATAACTCAAATTAAAATTGATAATTTCGAAGCAATATGTAAGTATTGGGCACCTGTCTACATGGACTTTCTGAACTCAAGTACCTATTTACTTTCCGTTCTTATCACACATGGGTTAAATTCCAAATAAATGAGTGAGAATGATGGACAAAAATACGCTAGTAGTAGGTAATAGATATTCATCTATAGATGAGTTACTTATTAAGATATTTTTTTCGTTCGTCGAACTCGAGTTCACTTCATTTTATTTTTATATGCGTTTAAAAACAGTTTTCAATAATTCGTCACGATTCATGTATGAAAAATGAGATTAGTGGTTTATCAAACTGACTGACTGACTCTCTCTCTCTCTCTCTGATTTTAATCGTTATTCGTTATAGGTACCTATCTTATGAGGTATCGACTCGAGTAAATTACATAAGCGTGGCTACGAAAACATAAATGAGAAACCTGAGTACCTACCTTTTATAATTTTCAATATTTTAATTCGACGTAATTTTAGACGTTAAGGAAATCTAAAGAGATTTTTCTGGGGTCTTTACAAAATCAACACTCACCCGTAGTCTTTGTAGTAGTTTGAATTTCTTCACTGTTTGGCAAGACTATTTTTGTTAAGATCGCTGTAACGAAGAGCAATCCACCAAGGGAAACAAAAGGTGTCGTGTAACCTCCCAACTATTAAAAAAAAAAGAAACATGAATAAAATTCGTAAAAATATAAAAATAGCACGATTTTTGAAAATTTTTTCAAAATACAGAGATGTATTATGCAAAATGAGACGTATCATGTTAGAAACGCAAAAAAGGTCTGTTTGTTGATCATTTAATTAGACATTTTCAATCTCATGAGCAAAACGACACGTTCGCTTATCACTTTCCAAATTTTTTAGCTACCTACTTGGACGTTTCTACAAACACAAATTTTTTTAAAATTTTGATACACATAAATATTTCAACTTATAAAGAACCAATTGAACCCTCAAAATGCACAAACACCCTCGTCAAACTGAACTACTTTTTATACTTTCTAAGACTATTTTATGGTCCATTCACCGTAATAAATTTTCAAACATAGATAGCTGAAACTCGCCTCGTATAAAACACCACCCAGTGATGGTCCGGCAATCAATCCTAAACCAAAAAATGTTTCCAAAGAAGCCTGAAAAAAAAACCAATTCCAAAAATAAGAACATTGGGATATTGTGTGGAATTTTTTCGTATTTGAGGGGGAAAGTTTATAGTGCGAAGTCATAAACGGATACTTACAAAAGTCGTTGCAATATTATCTGGAAATTCGTTTGCTATTATAGCGAAGCTCGCAGTCAAAAAAGCTGCATTACCCAAAGCTTCTATAATACGAATGAGAAATGCTAAACTGATGAACCATATATGACCGTCTACAAAATCTAACAACCTAAAAATTGAATCGTTGGATAAAACGCCTAATCGCGTAATTTATTATACTAAATATTAAATATTTTTTATCTGATTGTTGGTATACCTAGTCTAACGTACCTACCCGAATAACACAGAGCAAACTCCGGATGTGCAGATTCCACTAAAAAACATTCGTTTCGGGCCAATATTTTTCAACTATGAAATGAAATAAAATTATAAAAAGAATCGAATAAATTCAGGTTGGTTGACGAAATTTTTTTTAAAAAAGAAGAAAAAAATTTATAAATGAAACGAAGTTGTAAAATGTTGAAAATTGTTTCACACGGGTAAATGGTGGTTTATGTTTTCCTACATACACTCTCAGATAGATAACTGATTTCGTTATCCACATCAAAAACAATATACCTTATTACCTACTTACTTAACATAGAAAAGTATCAATTATACTCACATGTTGACCATACCAAGGGCTAACAATAAACACGACCAATTCAAATACACCAAAAACGAATCCATATTCCGTAGCAGAAGCTCCTTTTTTCGTTGCCTAAACATTTGCAAAAACCAACCCCCACAAAATATTCGATGATTGTACGTGTTATTTACTCGAGCTGGATGTGCTGCATTCAACTTACTTACCTCTTCTGGAAAAAAAGGTGCTTGCAGCGAGACGCAAATAGCGTTGCAAAAATCAGCAGCTCCGAACGCTGCTAATGTTAATAACTGTCTTCTCGTAAATTTTGAGGAAGGCATGGTTCCCTTTGAAATTATCTCAATGAATTCTGATACTTTGGTAAATCGGATGTCGATGACAAGACATCATCTCCTTACTTCAAATTATAACCGAAAACTTCTAATCGCATGCACAAAAGATGATAAATACACACAAATAGGATTGTAGATACCCTTCAATTAGGTAATTTTAATGAGTAAGGTATAAGAAAAGTTTTCAAAGCTCACCGAAATTCACTTGTCACCAAATTTCAACGTGACGACACATTTTGCAAACTGAGATGGTTGAAAACGCGTCTGTTTTACACTGTAGTTTCGATGCTCTATCAATTACAAACGTAACTCTCGTTTTTCTAATGATATTAGGATCAGAATACGTAGTCATACGCCTAAATACTCGTACGTTCATATTTGCTTTCTTATCTCTCAGGTTGAAGGTTCACAGATTTGATTCCTTCCCAAACTGCAAAGAAACACGATACATACCTACGAGTTTTTCATTTTTTGCTCTCGTCATAGGTACGCTGCATTATATGCACTTTCAAGTAGCTACTTTATCTACACATCGAGAAATTTTTTTTCAAAATAATCAAAATTTCCGCTTCTCTGCATAACTCCGATCTTTCGATACATTTCTTAAATTAGCCACTGTTGCATAGAAAATACTCCCTTAAAATTCATACATACATTATCTTAGATACCTGATGAGAATTTTTTTCAGTGGTCTTACTACATTCTGTTTAGGTACCTACAAACTTGTTCCAAACCATTAATGAAAATTTCTGAATTTGAAATTAAAAACTGATTATTAACGACACATTCAAAAAATACAATCATTTTCGCGTCTGACGCTTCGAATTGAAATAAATATCGATAAAACGAAGAAAATTTTCACTTAGGAGTATTCTTTCGAGGTACCTACATGTACATGCATTTTCATAGCATATCATTCACTTATCAAGCTCATCAGCCGCAGCACAAAAAAATGTAAAAATAGACAAACGTTCAGTCATCGCTAAAATTTACTCACGTCGAGGATTAGATAAACTACGTATATGGTGTACAAATACCTTTGCACTCAAACTAATCCTAAGTATGTATTTATCTCGCTTCACGAAATAACACCGACGTTTTCAAACACGTTTCTTGAAAACGTGCTAACTTTTGTGAAACTTTCCTCGCCCATTATAGAATTATCAGTTTCCGATAAATTGACAGTTTTGAACATTCATTCAACACACGTGCAACCAGCCCTGCGCATAAACGTACAGTACACGTATGTTGAACAATGTTTAAAAAATAGATAAAACAACCAGTTTCGAATTAAATCGACACTGAAATGGAATCTCTCAGAGATGTTACAGTTTGAATGACGATTGAACCTTTACAAAAACCTGATAAGCATATCAAATTAGACTAAATGATACCTATGCGAAGATAAAAGCGAATTTGGCAAATATCAAGGCTGCAAAAGGTCACAAACTAGACGCACTTTGCGATAATATTTTTTGCACGTTCGATTGGTAATCTAGGTAGGCTATGACGTAATCAAGCAGCTCGATCGCTCAGCACGCCACATACGAATATACCGTATATATAATTGTAAGTAACTAGTCCATATTTCAGTCTGTCTACGTATAGAATGAATGATGCCTTTTTATAATAGCTCGATAATTACACATTACCACGTGTCGGCGACACTTCTGCGAAGATGAGCTAACACTTATTGCAAATTACAATTCATGAATAAAGTACCCATCTACTATGAAGTGTTAAAAGGTCACTTACTAGGGGTATTTCCAAAGATATGTGCAATTAAATTGCACGTAAACATGCTGCGAGTATTTTTTATTCGTTCATTAATTAGTTGGCAGGTATTTATAAATCTTCAACTTTTACGTATATCAGAAGCGTTTAATTAGTGCAAGGTAACAAAAAAATCATTAACAAAGAATTTTCCAAGTCGACTGAATTTTTTTAGATTTGTACGGATGTTCTAGGAAAGGTTTGCCAAATTTCAACCTTAATTGTGTAGAAAGAAATCGTTATTAGAATGGGTGGCCTATTGCGTAAATTGAAGGAGCTTTCGAAAATTAAGGTGAAAATTTTTTTAATCAAAAATAATTTTCATGACGAATTTCGTGTTCAGCGATCTCAAATTAGTGGCAAAGGACATCAAATATTCTAAAATTCGTAAATTTTTGATATTTGTAATTCGCTCCTTCGAATTTACGATAGGCAATTTAATTAACACTAAAAGATGAAAATAAAACGTCCAATATCTCGCGGTATAATGCTCAGATCTCAAATCCGAGTTCATATTCATGATCAGCGACCTCGACTCAATCTATCGCCAAAAATTCAGCCTCCTAGGTGTATATTTTTTTGTGTCAACTGTGAAGTCGATTGTCGAAAAAAAAATATCGACCAAGCGAATTGAAATTGAGGTGGTAGGTAGATTCGAGGACACTGATCACGAATATGAAATCAGATTTGAGGTGAATGCATTATTTTGCAAAATATTGGGAGATTTGTCTTATCATTTTTGAGAAATTTGCAACTTCGTCATCACTTTTTAGGGGTCAAGTGCAAATATCAAAAATTAACAAATTTTCACCTTTATTATGTCGTTTTTGACTAATTCGAGGTTGCTGTTCACGAATTTCGTATTCGTTTTGAATGATCTTCCCTTCTTCCGCTTCTTTCGCTGGAAATGGTATTTTTGAGACAAAAATTGGCCATATCTCAAAAACAAAGGTCGAGATCGAAAAATGGACATCGGATTCGGAATCAGCGACCTCGAATTAGTAAATGAACAAGTTTTTCAAAAATGGTCAAAAATAACCCTTTTTTGAAAATAACGTCCTACGGAGCTGAAGCTGAGATAGTGGATAGATTTGAGGTCACTGATTTCGAATATGCTAATAACTTTTGTCTCTCGGACATCATTCTTGAGATATCGCTCATTTTCATCTGAAGAATACCGTTGAAGGCAAAACGGCGCCATCTGGTTCGAAATAAATACCAAATTCGTGATCAGCGACCTCGAACTAGTTGAAAACGACATGAAAATATCTGAAATTCGTTCATTCTCGAAATATCCGTTTAATTAACTAAAATAAAACACTCTGCATCACTCGAAATAATGCCTACTTCTCAAATCTGATTGCATATTCGTGATCAGCAACCCCGAATTAGTCGAAAACCACATCAAACTTCACCCTAAGTACGAAAGTATTCGATTTAATTAATAAAAAGTAATTAAAAACGACTAAAAAGTGGAATTTTTCGAAAAATTACATTTGCGCCTTGTTTAGTAGAGGTATGCAGCACAAACAACACGATGAAAATGAAGATAACGGCCCCATTTGATGTGAAAAAGTACCAGCTTCACTAGGAAAATATAACATACTGAATAACTGAGAGGTCGCTGTTTCCTAATACTGAAATAATGAATTGGTATTAGAAACCAGCGACCTCTCAGTATGTTCTATTCTCTCAGTGAAACTCTGCGGTCGAGAGTACTAAAGATATAAGTGCAAAAACGCCAAGAGTATTAAGGGTATAAGTCAAAATCAGCTGTGCTGCCGTGCTCTTGGTGCACTGAAACACATTGCTCAGGCCTCGTCATTTTTAAGCTTACCTTCGGTCTCTTGATGTACATATACTATTTGGTGTCCCAGAATCCTAATAGTATAAATCAAGAGACCGAAGGCAAGGTTGAAAATGACTAGGCCTGAGCAATGTGTTTCAGTCTTGTTTCAGTGCACCAAGAGCACAGCAGCACAGCTGATTTTGACTTATATCCTTAATACTCTCGACCACAGAACTGGTGATTTTTCGCATCAAATTAAGCCGTTCTCTTCATTTTCATCATGTTGTTTGTGCTGCATATCTTTTCTAAACAAGGCGCAAATGTGATTTTTCGAAATTTTTCATTTTTTATTCATTTTTAATTACTTTTTATTAATTAAATCGAATACCTTCGTACTTAGGATGAAGTTTAGAGTGGTTTTCGATTAATTCGGGGCCGCTGATCACGAATATGCATCAGATTTGAGATAATAGTCACTTTTTCAAACGATATGGATTGTTTTATTTTCTTCATTTTTATTAATTAAGCAGATATTTTAAGAATGGACGAATTTTAGAAATTTACATGTCGTTTTCGGGTAATTTGAGATCGCTGATCACGAAAATTGTGTCAATTTTCGGACAACAAACATCATGTCTAAACGTTTGCCAAAAAAAAACATTCAAATTGTACCATCTAATTTACACCGTGGGCATTTACTTTTTTTTCATTTTTTATTAGCTGTGTAGCAGGTAGATACGTTTTTAAAGACATTCATAAAACAACGGGTAGGATCTATGTTTGACTAATCATTTTGAACTTTGACAAAATTGTGATAAGAAGGGCTACAGAAAACCTATCTACTCGTTTCTAGGTATACATACGAGTTGAGTACACAATGTACGATGGCGAGATAAAAACGGAATAAAATTTATTAACAAAATATAACACAATTACAAAATTATACAAACAAGGAACAAATGACTCGTAACTCGTAATTAAACGCTTCCGTAGCTATAACTGTTACAGTTTCCGTTCACCGCAGTGATCATTTCGGCGACATGGTTTTCAAATCTGGTATTCGATTCGGTTAACAAGCAAATCGTAGATTTATACGTATCGTAATCTGTATTAGCGTTTTCTTCTAATATACTATCTTTGTCGTGAACGAGTATTATGTTATTTGAATTGCAGTCTTCTTTACTCCGTCTTCTGATTTTATAAACGATTAAAACTAACGCCTGAAATCGAAGAACAACCCAGCAAATGAAATATTCGATTGATACTATTAATATACCGACTAACGAATAATCAAAGTTTATCATTTTAAAAGCGATAAGTACTGTTAATTTGTACGTAAAATGTGTAAGTTACTATAATTAGATGGTCAGTAAGTACCTAGGCAGTTATTATAAATCATATGTACATATCTGTATCTAATACCCAGTGAAAACGTTAAGCACTGGCGTAACTTACCAATAATGCGTGAATAATGATAACGAAAATAGTAGCGTAACGAAATCCAACAAGGTCGTACAAAAATCCCGCTACCGAGGGTCCTATAAAAGCTCCTAATGCGTACGCCGACGTCCAAATACCAGACATTAACCCGTACGTGGAAATATTTTCGGGAAATCCGGCTTCACTGGAGTTCAAAAACAAAGCAAAATGGTCAACATTTTCCAGGAGGATATTTTATTGAAAAAGCGACGTTTGCTGAGAGGTAATTTTTCAATACGAGTATATAGGTATATTTATACTTACATGGCGGATCTGATGGAATCGATAAATGTAGCCACGTTGCCGGCAGCTAAGGCGAACCCGTGAATAAACAAAGCCAGTATACAAATACCCAAAGTCCTATGGAAAATACCATAAATATTGGCCTACCGGAATACGGAATAAAGTAAACTTTACGTAACCATATTCGAGTGAAATGTACTTACGATGGAATTGGTAAAAATGGCAATGGTCCTATTATTGAAAAACTCACTATATTCAGTGCACAACCGACAATAAGTAGAGTTTTTGGTTTCACAACTTTATCTACAATTCTGCCAAAAATCGGCGACACAATGGCGTACGTTCCTCCGCTTATAACGAACATGAAACCGGTTAATACTGGTGAAATATGAAACTATCGAAGTGCCAAAAAAACAAACAATACATAAATTTTATCAATTTAACAAAATTTAACGATACCATTATACTTCCGAAATGTCTTACCACTCTTATGTGAGGCTCCAAAGTTGCATTATAAAATCCTGCGCTGATTGCAAATGCTACTACGCTGATGGCATCGATGGCTATTGAAGAATCTTTGAAAGCTGCTAAAAATGCACCTGTCGTGGAAAGAATTTAATAATTTATAATGCAAGCTGCAGAAAAATATTGTATGCGCGTGAATAGCCTTACATATATTTAGAGAATAGTTTTCGGCGGATACATACCCTCTTTTCTTATACATTTATAGCCTTCCGTTACATTAGGAACGAATACCAACAATGATATTGCTACTATTGCCGTCAGAATGCCCATAACTGTGAATGGTAATGGGAATCCACCTACCTAGAAGGATAAGAAAATGGTTCGAAAAGTTAGCTACGCGGTTCTATCGCAGCTTCTTCAGGAAAAATCTGTATATTAGGGGCAAAAACGCACGCATCCAGTAAAGAATCAACGGTGGTTCTCATCAATTTTACTCTTCACGACAATACGACAGTCCTCATTTTCCAAATTTCCTTTCTATGTACCTAAAATCTCTCTCAAGCCTTTTGAAAATTTCACCAATTTCATTTTCTTGATCATTTTTTTCAGAGCAGAACAGAATTTTGTTGACTCCAATCGTGGCCCTTTCAGTTTATAAATTATGCAAAAACTCATACCTGTAGAAAAATTTTGCACATTTTTCGACATAATGTCTATCGCAATGGTCAAAACTACAAATGTGCATTCAAACTTTTTTTTCAAACCACTTTTGTCCAGTAATTTTTAAAAGTTTGGACATATGTCCATATGAAGTTACCAGAAATGAGTACTGGGTGCGTTTGTAAGATATAGTAGATGTACTAACGTTAAATAAAAGTCCTCCCAGTGTCGGTCCGACGATATATCCAAAACCGTAGAATGTTTCCAATGTGGCCTACAAGAAAAATTCAGAAAAAATTGACATAAGTAATAACTGCAAGTATATTCGTACAAAATTAGGTAGAACGTGGTATGGGTGGCAGCACCTATGTCAATACACGATACAGTACACGAGTTCTAATCAGATTAATGCAACGTTAAAATCATAAAATGAGATAATTTACGATAATTAACAAAGTACGAGTACTTATTATTATCACGTTGGGTCAACGTTAGCTAATCGTAATCGAGCGAGCACTAATTACGACACAAGATTCAATCGAATGCTGACTGCAAGGAACCTCGCTACCCATTGCTGGTATTTATCAGTGAGCTTATATGTAAAGTCACTCGATGAGTCCAACAACCGCTGATACGGTTTTCGCGAAATTATTATTAAAAATGTCATAATTACTCACGAATATGGTAGCTACGTTATCTGGAAACATGCTACCGATTAGAGAAAATCCGGATACGATGGCGGCGGTGGCACCCAGCGATTCGCATATCCTCAACACGAACGACAACGTGATGAATAAAGCTCGACCGCATATCAAGTCCAGCGATCTGTCATAATCAATATTTCATAATTTCATTAGTTTTTTCATTTTTTACTCAAGGAATAATTACGAAAAACGAGCTTAGGAGAGTTTCCTATGCGAATACTAACCCGAATAACATGGTCGATATTGAACTGACGGTTAAGCCGACACTCAATAGTAATTTTGCACCCACTCTATCAACCTGTAATTAATATAAAACATTGAGGAAATCAGCCTTCTTAAGTACGTAAATCTTTTTCAAGAAGTAGGTACTTGAGTAGGCAAAGGGGTAACTACCACATGTAGGTAATTATGGTATGCGGGTTTATGTAGGAATTTGTTTGGAAAATGTTCAATTCGGTGTAAATTTAATAAACGAGCATTTTTTAAATTCTGAATCGGTGAAAAATCCCTTATATACAGTCAAGAAGATTGACTGAAAAATCAATCCAGATTTTTCTGTTCAAATTTCACTCATTTTTCAGTGAATTTTCAGAGCTATTTCCTTCCAGTGAAGTTTCTCATTGCTGTTTCCCTTCACCGTAAGTGTGACTGCATGTATCAAGTAATGATTTTCACTGATTCTTGAATGAAAACCACCTACGTAACTTTTATGCTCATGTACATTCTGTATACGTACCTATACTTAGATCTTTGGGGGAGGGGGGGGGGAGGAGTGCAAGACAAAATTTCACAAGCCAACACATTAAAAGGTTCAGATTTCATTGCCTTTCAAACAACATTGAAACGAGTGATAAACTATTTTTAATTCGACACTTTTTTGCATTAGAAAATTTTCAATTTCAAATCTACGAGATGATGAACTCATCGGAGATTCTGAACCGATTGTTTATGAAGCGAAAATAAGTACCTACGCAAGCATACCTACTTATTTGCATCAATACTTCAATACATAAACAAAAGGCGGGGTTTTGCTATAGATACTGATAAAGAATGAGGAAAGTTCAACGGCGATGTCGAAATCTACGAAGAATATAGATGAAAAAAATACTTTCGTAAAATTCTTATCTGTACCAATGTGCTCGGAGCAATTTAAAAATGATGAAATGATTCCAAAGGTGTTGAATTCATCATTTCAAAATCAGTCCCAAAAAATCTTATTCCTACGAACAACGTGAAATGTTTTCAGAGATCCTTTGGAAGCTGACGAGAGATATAGATAAGTATAAGGCTGAGTTAAATGAATTTTCAAGGGCCTATGTTCGTTGAAGTAGGTGGTACTCAAAATATTCAACATTTTTGCAACAATTTCGTCTACTCTCAAGTTATTAGCACTGATTACGAAAGAATGGACGACTTTGCAATCACGTTCAACAGAACCACACTAGTTACTTATTTAAAGCTAAGTCAAAAATATTCGTTTAAATTAGATTTTCTAATAAAAAGTAATTATTTACAATTTTACCAAACAATGGACTAGTTAGAAATCCCACCAATTCGAAACTTCCAAACACGAGACCATATTCGGTGGCAGTTGCTCCTTTTTTTTCAGCCTGAAAACAAAACGCATAACTTGGCTTGAAAAAGCTTGGTAAGGGAGAAGCAAACAAAACGAAAAAATTGCTCACTTCTGCTGGATAAAATGGAGCTTGCAGCGAAACGCATACTGAACAAAAGAAATTTACGCATGCCACGATAAATAAAGTCAACAATTGACGTCTCGAAAGCTTTACTTTAACCATTGTCTTCAGCACGCCAAACACATTTCCTGGAAAAAGATTCTGCTAATGGATGCAGCGTTGAGTTTTGAGGTATCTAATGAGCTGTTAGGTACGCCTAACACCATAGACTGCGTGAGAAATACGAACTTTCGGCCTTCTGGAATCATAAATTGATAAGTGCGATCCGAAAAATTGACTATTTTGTGTAATTTTCAAATCATTATCAAATTGATGTAAAGTATACGCGTTATCAATTCAGTTTTCATTGCGCAATTACCCAAGCAAAAAGAATAAATGGCGTTCATTAACGAAGGCATAGCGTTTAATTGACTCTATTTCAATCGAGTTTCGAAATTTTCCATCAGTTATTCGGGTGCGCCAATTCGGTGCTATCGCGAAAACTGTACTTTTTCACAATGTATGCAAGTAATTGAGCGAATAAAACGCGATTACGCCGAATAAATATCTAAATATGGTTCAATACCTAAGTATTCTTATTTTAATGATAAAACTAACGCAAGCTTGTAGATTTTCGAACATCTACCCAGCTGAGTTGTATTTGATTGTCCAACGTGTAGATTTACCACAGCATAGGTACGTTATAGATAGGTATGAAAAAAATTGAAATGATAACTGATACTGATGAACAACATTAGAACAACACATTTCGAAGCAATTACCAGAAAAATCTACATTCTCGTATTCGAGTTCCTAACTGTATGTATATCTTCACGAAGGTACGTAAATACTTGATAAATAATAAATATTTGTACTTACCACTCACTATTGAAATGTGACAGGGTATGATTCGACTTTGACTCCTGTGCTTCCAATAATTGTAAACATAAATTTGACACCTTTCGATGAAATTTTACGAGCCGGCTACAAAATCGAAACGAATTTTACGCATTTTATTAAAAAAAGTATCGTTTTTTAAACACGCAACCGTATAATAACCTTTGCATGATGAAAATGAGCTATGAAGCGAGATTATTAAGTCGAATATCTCCGGTTTTGTTAAATGGTCGATTGTAGTGATAACGCGGATTGTAAAATTTCCATATCACAACTTATCGCCGGTTTGTGATAAGGATTTCACAGCGCGAGACGAATAAACTCGACGTATTGTTTAAATCTCAAATAATGTACTTATTAATTTATTTTCGAATAATCGAACGCGTTGTAATTTTTTTTAACGCTATTGATTTAGTACATCCAAATAAATAATAAGGTGATATTTTGTACCTACCTATTAAGTCTTACACTGATATTTTTAATACTTCATATTAAAAAAGAAACACCGTGTCTAAATATAAATCGAAGGTAAATCTAACTATAGGTATTACCCAAGTACATATTTCGTATACTTACGTACTTATTTTGTTAACATTTGACCCCTCTAATACTCGTATGCCTTTTTTCTGCTTTCCACTCGAACTTTAATTATCCACGCCTGTACGCGTAATTTGATTATCGAAACGACTGACGCACTCGAAATCGCGACAAAATAAAATTTGTTTCAATCGATGTTTCGAAACGATTTTCAACTACGACCCCGGATTTACCGACAAATAACATTTTTTTTACCCTTCGTACGAAACAATAATCGTATTTCTCGAGTCAAAAGCCACCACCGCATGATTACCTATAGGACATTCGACCGAACACGTATCAATCTGAGAACACATCGAATGCAATAGATACCTACTCGTTGATACGAGCATTATTCGATATGTTGAACATTCGTCACATTCTATAATAAAAATGATTGAGTTTTTGGCAAATAATACCAACACGATGAAGGAGGCGTCTCATCTTATCTTTTGAGATAACAATTTTGTTGATTTCATGATAACTCAACATTGTTGGTCTCTGATTCAATTCGATACAAGAAAACTCCCTTCAATTTCGATGATTTTGAAAAAAAAAACAGTAGTTTTCACTACCACTGTCAATTATCATCGGTTATTGCAGAAGAATAATTCCCCAGCTAATTAATGTCGAACGATTATACACAGAAAAAATCGATAATTATGGCATTTTTGATTAATCAGAGGAAATAGATTTTTATTACTCTTTTATACTGAAGAGAGCGCAAATAAACCCGATATCACATGGATACTTTTATAAAAAACAAAATTTCATTGAAATGTGAAAAAAAATTACCCATCAAAGAAATGAAATGTAAAAACGAGAAGCAGTTGGCGAAATAAAAAAAGGAACTGCGTGCGAAAAGTGCAATATGCAACCACATTGACTTACGAGTAAGATGGAAAATTACAAAAAAAATCGATTATTTGACAGAATTCGGAGATCTGATAATTTTTTGACATGGATACGAATGTCGTATGATGGGGGAGGAGGGCAGAAAAATGTTTATATTACTTTACTTTGAAATATTACAGATCGTAAAAAAGACTCGGACATTAAAAAAATTGTCAAAATTTACATACCTAATCATCAATAAATTCGACTAAATCGATCGCAAAAATTTCGAAAATTTTTGGAGATGTTGAAATGGTCTAGGTTTTCATGAAAACAAGTGAAAATATTGTAAAAATTGACAAAAAATGAAAATGGATAAAAATGTGAAAAATGTACAAATTCTTACAAAAATCATTCAAAGTATGAAAAAAGTGATCAAAAAGCCATGAAAATCATCGTAAATTTTGTAAAATTACAAGAAAAGGGATAGAAATATCGTAGAAACAGCCATAAAATCATGAAAACTGTCAAAAATTTTTCTAAAATTAATGTACTATTTGTCTTGAGAATCAGTTGAAATGGGGAAAAAATTATGATAAAAAAATCGTGAAATTCATTTAAAACGTTGTTAAAATTGTCAACAATTTAACAAAAATCACTAAAAACATTGTAAAAGCGTCAAAAAATCATAGCATCCCTTGAAAATCTCGTAACAAATACTTGAATTTTCATAATATTTTCCAAAATTTCATGATATTTTACCATTTTTTGCGTTATTTTTATTTTTTACTGATTTTTATGCAAATAATACAACTTGGTTTTTTATGACATTTTAACCACTTTTACAACACTTTTAAATGATTTTTATCAATACCTAGTTTTAGGTATAATTTTAACGAAATTTTTGATTCTTTATATGATAACTAGGTATTTCAAAAAATGTTGAAAATATTGTGATTCTTAAAATGTGACAACTTTCAAATATTTCGATGCCATTTCAACATTGTTCAGACATTTGAAAAATTATTTCGACATTTTGAGCGATTTACTAGTATTTTAAACAATTTTTGGATCTATTTTATCAATTTACCTACCACTGCATTCATTTTATTTAGAAACCCCTGAATTTCTATTCAAATCGACTTAAAAACGGACTCAGGAATCTTAATAAAGTAATAAACCACGTATCCATTCAAGCGGAAGTGAATTTTTAACAATTTTTGGATAGACTTTGTCAATTTACCTGCCACTGTATTCATTTTATTTAGAAGCCCCTGAATTTCTATTCACCTCAACTTTTTTATTTTCAAATAAGCATTCAAGTATTTTTTTTCTAGAGAAAAATTTTGAATACTTCCAAGTTATCTTCTTTTTAGAGGAAGAAATTTGAAACTTTAAGAAATTAATCGCTTTGAAAAAATTCATATTAGGTACTTTTCTCGAATTTTGTCAAAATTTTCCAACTATTGTTCAATTTTCTCAACTTTTCGGCATTTTTAGAAATATTGGGGGAGTACGTCTGATAGACACCCCTCCTTCCAGAACCCTGTTATAGTCATCCCTGTGTTGTTTGTAGAGCCTACCTACGATGGCAGGGGAAAAAATGAAAACAACTTCCATTTCACATACATGACAAACATATTGTCTATCTTTATAATTGAAGGGGCAGTGCCCTTCTGAAATAAAATAGAATCGAAATACATTCTTAACCATGAAAATAGGTACCTACTTACCTAGTGAAATTATTCCAAAAAATTGACAAATTCCATTCTGATGATTATTTGCCCAACTTCAAAATTGAAGGGGCTACAAACGATTATTGAAACAAAAACATGATGAAAAAAAAATCATGACATCAGTTCTCCGTTCTCATCACTGATTCTGTTATCTGGGGACATGGGCTGATAGACTTCGTAGTCAGAAGCTAATTTGTAAAAAAAAATAATACGTGCTAATTTCCAAACAAGATTTTAAAAATTTGAATAATTGAATAAAAAATCATCTGCGCAGAAAATGAACAAAAAAATGTAATTATTTGAGAAGCCGAACGATGAACTCGTAAACTCGATACCAAATACGTCGCCCGATAAAACATGTAATATGCAACTCAATTAACGCGAGAATGGATCGTTGAGCAACAATACCCATTAATCTAATCAAATCACGGTAGGCGCCACTGAATCAACATGGTTCCGGATTAGCGCAAGAATTCGGGCAAGATAAGGTAATCGCTGGACAAGGGGCCGGCTTTTCTACGCAAATCAACGGCTTGGGTAGTTTAACTTTTTTCAATTCTGGACACATTCGTGGAACGTTCACTTGCATCGGATGAGGACAGAACTTGGGACACTCCAAAGTAATCTGCGGTATTTCCGGTTTAGGTACGCAACATTTCACAGGTTCGCATTTGACTTTTGGAAAAGTGACGTTGCACGGTTCGCAGCATATTTTTGGTGGCGCGACTTTAGGTAAACAAGGTTTAGGTAGTCGCACGTCCATCTTGTGTACTTTGGATCTGAGAACCGTACAAGGGTCGAATTCGAAGCACAGCTTCGGTACCGGCAAAGAGACGGCTTTTGGGCACGGCTTAGGAACATCGATGAGCTTGATTTTCTTACAAGGCTTAGGCACAGTGCACGGTTCGCATTGCAGTTGAGGCTGTTCTACGCGAACGCATTCGCTTTTGCATTCAAATTTAGGTACGCGAACTGATCCGGTACGACAAGGAGTCGTCAAGTCCACCATTTTGGGTCGACAACATAGTTGTGGAATTTCGACGACCGCCGGTGGTTGTTGGCATAGACTGGTATTTCGACAAGACGACGACGGCGAACAGGGGCACGGTTGCGACGGCGAGCAGCATTTCAGCTTGCTCCTGGTGCATTTCCTTTTCGACGACATGATACGCAGTTGCGCCGGTATACGCGATTTGGACGCCGTGACTGTCGCGTAAAATTTATTATACCTATCTATACTTATACGATTTTCTACGCAATTTAAATTATACACGATGGCGTACGACACTGCGTCTCTCTTTCTCCTTCAATTCGCTCGTACTTGGGATTCGCATTAAATGGGCACAGGGCACGTAAGCGACGTGATGAGCGAAGCGACGCGACGCGACGCGACGACGCAGGTATTGTTGACACGTACATACGTAAGTGATAAACACGTCTACGGCGACACGTTACCGCACCAAAGGCATTATAACACAAGTAATACGTTGGATTTACCACGTAAGTGTATAAATTCGACGGTGACGAACCTTGCATAGCAAATGAAACAGCTGCGAAGCTTTTCTAGCCGAATTTTCATGTCAAGTTAGGGGCCGGTGAATCAATTTTTTTTTATCTTTCGCTTTCAACGCGTCTTATATGCACATAGATGCAAAATAAATTAAAAAATTTCTCTGTTCTTATTCCAAGATGTTTACCATTCATTCATTTTGACGAATTTTTTCTGAAAACCATGAAAAACGACAGAAATGTATTCAGGCATTTACGTAAGTACTCGGAATGAAGCCGTTTTACTTGAAATTACGTCAGCGTGTTAAAACTTGAAAATGTTTTGGAAATTTGAATGAAAAATGGGAGGCAATTACAGGCCTTCAATTTTCAACTCAATTCTTTCATTTTTTGAATTAATCATTAAAAATTATATAAAGTTGATGAAACGTTATCAGCATTGAGCAAAATATTGAAAAGAATGCTCATAACATCATGAAAAAGGTTGAAAATTAAAGAAAAATTTGTGTAATTTTGAACGACGTCATTGAACAATGAATACGATGTAAAAAACTAAAAATTTAGTAAAATGCTGTAGGAAATTTCTTAAATATTGAAAATTGTTAAACATTTTTTGAAATATATATTCGTAAAAAGAGCAACGTAAAAGTTGCTAAATGATTGTAAAACTTGTTCAAAAATCTGGAAAAGTTCTGAGTTATCAAGAAAATTTTAAAGAAATGTTAAAACATTGGAGAAATTGCTAGCAAACAGTAAAATATCATGTAAATTCAATATTTCTTTCAAATTTCTACCCAAATTTTGAACAAAGTCGCTATTGTTACGATTTTGACGTCTTTTGTTAATGAAATACCTGCGAAATTCCCAAAATGTAGTGAAAATTATTCAAAATGTAAAAAAAATCATTGAAAATTACGTAAAAATAAGCAGTTTGACGTTGTTCAAAATACCGCAAAACTTTCATGCAAAATATCATCAAAACTGTTAAAAAAATCAAAAAAATTGTCAAAAATCATGTAAAAGATGATATAACATTACCACAACTGCGTGAAGTATTGAAAAAATGTCTCAAAACATCGTAAAATTCGTTTAAATGGGAAAAAATTGTTTAATTTTAACGAACATCTTTAAAAATGAAATAGATAAACATTTAATATAATTGCGTAAAACATTGTAAAAATTTTTTGAAAATTTCAAAAATTGTTACTTCCATTTTTATTGAAATTTTCGAGAAAAATAGCATGGAAATTGCCAAATTATCATTATAATCTTTGAAAAATTTTGAAACGTCAAAGAAACTACTTACGAAATCAATTAAATATCCTGAAAATTACACGTTTCTTTGACAATTGTAACTAATTTTCGAACAATTTTGACGCAGTTTTCATGATTTGTACGACATTTAATATTTAAACAAACGTACGAGTACAATCAATTCGAACGATATTTTTGATATTCAGAGTTCCCCCCCTCTCCTAACATCCTTCGGAGGGTTCGGTCACAATAACCTAAAAAAAATTTAAGTGGTTAATAACCATGAATTTTGATACCTCACACATAAACATTTTGAAATTTTCGAGCCCCCCCACCCTCAACGCCCTTTGGGGTTTTCAGTAAAAAATGACCTCAAAAATGAATTCAGCTTTTTTGAAAGCCCCTTTAACCACATTTTTGAATT
>FIZU01017169.1:0-12109 GCA_900064475.1 Pseudococcus longispinus | reverse complement strand
ACGAACGAATTTGGTCCAAATGCTGGTTGATGGTGTATTTTGGTGTCATTAATGAAATATTTCAAGAAAAAAAAATTTCGACCAGACATAACCCATTTAAGGGGGGGGGGGGGATGACGAAAAATCGTTTTTTGCATTTTTGAAGATGACGCGCCACGATATCAAGTTTTACAAAAATATTTGGTTGTACTTCTTGACAAAGTAGACAACTATATATATTTTTCAGAATTGCACCTTTGAAAGGGGTTACCAAAATGGATCTTGGAAAGCTTAAAACGTCCATTTGACCTTGAAAAAGTGCTCGAAATTTTTTTTCGAAAATTCCAAAAATCCCCTTTGATATTATCTTCCATCCTTGCAAGTTTGCAAAAATTCGGTTCAAAACTGCCAAAAATGAAAATTTTTCACGAAAATCCACATTTAACCCTCCAGAAGGGGTTTTGGTTGAGATGTCGAGCTAAAAATTTTTTCACGGGGGTTTTAGACCATAAAGATCAACTTCCACTAGATAGTTTAAAATTCGGTGGTCAGGGCCAAATCACCCCTATAAATCCCGCTACGCTCTTTATAATGTTGTTCTAAAATTATTATGAAAAATTTGAAAAATTAAATTTTATTCATCTTTTAGGTCCTTTGGTTGGTATAGCAGGCCAAATCTACAAATAAGCAGGTTTGTTAGTCTGCTTGAGCTCTACAAATTGACCAAGCTTCTCATTCGAAATGTTGAAAAAAATTTTAAGGAAAAATTAACGAAAAATCACCATATTACTTTTTTGAATTATCCTACCTCCTTCAGTTTTTATGAGGATTTTTTCTTAGCAGTAAATACAAGTAGGATCAATAAAATTCCCCATATTGATACGTATTACGTACCTATATATGCCTAGGTTTAGGTCCAGATAGATGCATCTAGAAAACTCTTTCAAACAGGAAACAAGACATTTATGGTACATTTATATTCAATCTTCCTCATTTCCAAAACATCAATACCTTCCTATTTTTTACATCCAACATAATATGTATTTGAAAAAAAAGAAAAAAAAATCAATAAAAAGAAACGTCATGATTGTAATCGTGTAGTTCATCCCTGGTCACGCCTACGGCTCCTAAGTCATGTAATTCGACTTTAATAATAATAAAAAGATATCTGATTTACCTACTTGATCGTATATGTGTGGCGTGTGGTTTTAAAGGATAATTTCCAGATTTTAAATTACAGTACTGTTTTTCTAAGCCTTCATCTATACAACTTAATTTAACCCTTCGGCCTTCGGGCTCTCACAAACAAATGTTCCCCGAACAAACTATTTTTAATAACGAAGAAGCTCTCCAGCATGAACCTTTTGGTCAGTTTTTAATTATCTGGATAGGGTTTCCGTTTGTAATTGTTTACTATAAAACTTGGGTAATGAATAGGGTAGCACAGTAAAAAAAAAGTTTACGATTATTATCATCAACAAAGTTGGTGGGTGGGTTTTTTTAAACGTTGAATGATTTTTGATCGCAGATTTTTTCGACTTATCTAAATAGCTATAGTGGAAATATTCCAAGTATGCGTTAAAATGGAAGAATTTTTACTGGTTTTCGATCGTCACTTTATTTTACTCTTAAATTACGAACGTATCGCGATAAAATATGAAAATTTTACAGTAGCTACGAATAAGTTAATAGAAAATTACCTTAAACTAATTTAATTGCCGGTTGATTATTTTGTCGTCGTAAACAATCCAGAAAAAGATATCAAAGCGGAATGTTCCTAAAAGAAGAATAAACTGTACATTAATATAATATAATTATCCTCTAAAATATTCCATCCTAGAATCATCGGTATTTATTAGCGCTTTCACGATTAGTTAATGCATTAATTCGAAAAAAAATAAGATTTCTTTTTAAAAAAAGCACATTAATAAGTCCAGTCTGTGTACGGCGAACGTACCTACAACTTTCCAGTTTGGAAAAAAAAATCGACGACATTTTTCTTTTAATTTCAAGTAGATATTTAAACACGTTTTATTCAGTTGTTTACGAGTACATGTAAATGCTGGCAGCTTACTAATTTACTTAAATAAGATCGGATCGTATTGCTCGAATGGAGCCCAATTAGTCATCCTGATCGGTTTAGAATCGTCGCGAAGTCGAGTATTTATTTAGTTTACTATTTCGTAAATAAACACGAGCCTATGTAATGTGGAAAATTTCGCTCGAGATGGTTAGTTCGCCTGCTGTGAGATTCCAGATGAAATAATTACGATAAGATGTGGAAGAAATGCAGAAATACTCGATTGAGAAATTCTTTTCAGTGTTGCATGCGTTTTGTAAATTTTGAGGTTTCGAAGTATCGATTTCTCGCAGTTTTGCGATTCCAGAAATTGAAAATATTCTTTGTTTGATGATGGCACAGATTTTTTGAAAATTATGAAATCAGCGAGTATATAGGAAATTGAAAGAAATGTTTTCAGTTTTATGCAGAAGTTCTTAATTTCTAAAAAAGTGCTTTTTCGAATTTTTTGATAATTTTATTTATTTGACTTTAACGTATGGCAGTAGGATTAGCAATTTTTCAACTTACCATATTATAATTAATTTCTTGAGATTTTTCTCAATTTTTTACGATGAAGTATTTTTAAAGTATAGGTACCTATTCCAATTATCGAGGATAAGCAGAACAATTTTGCAACCCTTCGGTTTTCAAAAATTATTTTTTATCCATTAATGATTTTTTTTTTGACATTTTACAAATTTACATTTAATAAAGTGCAACATTTCGATGCATATTTTGAACAATCTAGTGATTTTGTTAGCGTTGGATACCTATCCAAAATTTTTATGCTTCATAATATTGTCATTTAAAAGTAAAGATGGTGATTTCAGGGTAAAAACTGTTACTTTTAGTCAAAATCGTTATTTTTTGTAAAAAATACCAGTTTTTAGCCAAAATTGTCATTTTTTTGTCATTTTTAATTTTCTACTCCAAAGTGTCACTTTTTGTTGAAATTGTCGATCCACGTCAAAATTATGATTTCAAATTAGAAATTGTCATTTTTGGTCAATATCTCAGTTTTTCATCAATTGGTTTTTGTTGTCCAAATTGCGAATAATGGGTCAAAATTGTCGTTTCAAGGAGAAAATCTTTATTTTTGGTCCAAATCGTCATTTTGTGTAAAAATCGCCATTTCAAGGTAAAAACCGTCATTTTTGTTTGAAATCATCATTTTCTGGTCCAAACCGTCATTTTTTATCAAAATTGTAATTTTTTGGGTCGAAACTGTCATTCTAGGTCGAAATCATCATTTTTGTCAATATTGTACTTTTTTGGTCGAAATCGTAATTTTTTGTCAATATTGTCATTTTTTGGTCAAAATTATCATTTTTGTCAATATTGAACTTTTTTTTTCGAAATCGTAATTTTTTGTCAATTTTGTCATTTTCTGGTCCAAAATGTCATTTTTTGATCCAAAGGGTCATTTTTTGTCAAAATTGTAATTTTTTGGGTCGAAACTGTCGTTTTTGGTCGAAATCATCATTTTTGTCAATATTGTCCTTTTTTGTTCGAAATTGTGATTTTTTGTCAATATTGTCATTTTTTGGTCCGAACTGTTATTTTTTGTCGAAATTGTAATTTTTTGGGTCGAAACTGTCGTTTTTGGTCGAAATCATCATTTTTGTCAATATTGTCCTTTTTTGTTCGAAATTGTGATTTTTTGTCAATATTGTCATTTTTTGGTCCGAACTGTTATTTTTTGTCGAAATTGTAATTTTTTGGGTCGAAACTGTCGTTTTTGGTCGAAATCATCATTTTTGTCAATATTGTCCTTTTTTGTTCGAAATTGTGATTTTTTGTCAATATTGTCATTTTTTGGTCCGAACTGTTATTTTTTGTCGAAATTGTAATTTTTTGGGTCGAAACTGTCGTTTTTGGTCGAAATCATCATTTTTGTCAATGTTGTCATTTTCTGGTCCAAATTGTTATTTTTTGTCAAAATTGTAATTTTTTGGTCAAAATCATCATTTTTGTCAATATTGAACTTTTTTTTTCGAAATCGTAATTTTTTGTCAATATTGTCATTTTTTGGTCCAAAATGTCATTTTTTTATCAAAATTGTAATTTTTTGGGTCGAAACTGTCGTTTTTGGTCGAAATTATCATCTTTGTCAATATTGTCCTTTTTTGGTCGAAATAGTAATTTTTTGCCAACATTGTCATTTTTCGGTCCAAACTGTCATTTTTTATCAAAATTGTCATTTTTTGTATCGAAACTGTTATTTCAATGTAAAAATTGCCATTTTTGATTACAATTGTTGTTTTTTGTCAATCGCCATTTTTTTTGTGCAATTTCTGAATATTTTAGTCAGAATTGTCATTTCAAGGTTAAAAATCAAATTTTTGGTCATTTTAAGCTTTTAGCATAGGATGTACTTTTGCTATGAGGAGTGATCTCGTGAAAAATTCCGTAACAAAAAATCGCCACGCTGACTTTTAGACGTAATGTCAGACTTTTTTAGATTCAAAAAAATTTTCCGATTTCCATTGACTTTTTGAACTTATAAATTTTTATATACGTATAATGCTGATTTTTAGACATTTTGTCAGATTTTTTTGGACTTGAAAAATTATTAGATTTTCACTGACTTTCAGAAATTTTGAAAAATCTGAAATTTTTTTCAGCATTGTCGTATGAAAATGGCAAAAAAAAGAGCCAAATGTGAAAAAACCCAAGAAATTTCATTTATAATAAATCAGTAATCACGGTGAAAATTTTTCCAACTACTTGAAGTTATTAGATTTGTCACTGTAATCCGCTTCCCCTCCCCTCGACTCCTTGTAACAATATTTCTTATTTTAACCCCGAGATTTTGAACTCACCATCAGTTACGTCTGCGGGTATACCTTTTAGAGAAAGGAAGGAAAATTAGCGTGACGAGTATTTAACACATAATTAGTCGCACGAATTACTTGTTTCCGCCGGAATACCGCAGGCGCCCTAGTCCCCCCCCCCACACCGGTTACCTTGACGCGTAACAATTGACGAATATGTATCTTCGTGTAAACAGAGTTGCCGATGATTTTCGCATCTCGCTCGCTCGCAATGGTGCTCCAAGTCTCTACCGCGCGAACTCCTCAATCTCGTCCTTCTGTGTACCTATGCTATCGGTTACAATACGTATACATTCACGCAATGTGTGCGTATGTAAAAGCAAAAGAAAGAGAGAGAGAGGATGCCGCTATCATAGGGAGCTAGAAACCGATAACGTTTTTCTAATACCATATAGTGTGCTGTTTAAATTTAAAAAACACACCTTTTATGATTAACTGCTACCTGTACATTTGTGTGCATTAAATCGCTCGAATTCCTGTAATTAAGAGAAGCAGTTTACGCGCGGACCACCCATGTTGAAAATTCAGACCACCCAAGACGAATAAGGACCACACACTTGGTAAGTTTTTAAACATTCACGCCGGATTAGAGAAGATGTCAACCGTACTTCACAGCCCCCCATCTCGCCGCATCGCCTACCTCTTCTGATTATTGCATATTGGGGCCCGCCGCCACCGCCATCGCCGCCGCAGTCGTCATCATCGCGTCGTTCGCTTATCATAACATATACATAATGCCCTGTTATTTGACAAATGCCCGCAGTAATTCTTCAATAAAGCCACCTTTGATGGAGCCATTTCACCCTAATCGTAAAAAAAAACCATAACGAAGTCACCCATGTCCCATGTCAAACGTGTCCGAACGTAAATTAAGATAAATCGTCGGTACCGAAATCTTGAGGCAGCCAAATCTGTGAGAATATATCCGACCGATGTATTCGCATAGTCTAATTCTTGGTACGAGATTGCGAATCTGCATGGATTCTTTAATAGAGATGTGTAAAATGGAGACAGTTCAATGGTTCGTCTGTATAAGGCATATGGAGTTTGTTATAATGTCCTATTCTTTGTAAGGAAGAGAAGAATGGAATATGGAATAAGGTGTATTTTCTTTTTAGATTTCTCAAAGTCGATATTGCGAATGAATGGTACGAAAAATGGAAAGAAAAGAGCTTGAAAGTTGTCAAATAAAGATACAAACGTTGATGGGCAAAGAGAGTCTCTCTCAGGCTTTAAAATAATGAAGGAATTTGATGGGGAATTGAGGATACATTGAAAAGGAAAAAATCACAAAGTTGAGTCTGCAAAGAAACTAACATTTGTAGAAGCTTTTCAAAGAGTCGATTACAAATTGTGAAGAATTGTTTAAAATGATTATGAATCCAATCAAAATGTGACTTGTTTACAAATTTTCGACTTTAAATCATTCTTCAATATCTTATGACATTATCAAGAGAATCGAATTTTGAGATATTCTTCCGCATTTTTTTTCAATATTTTTTTCAATTTCTTAATTGACTTCTTATTGAAATGTCAGATCTTGAGATAAACTTCAACATTCTTCATATTTTCCATGGAATTTCTGAAGAGATTTTATTGAATTCCAAAATGTGTGATATTCTTCAATATTTTATGACTTTTTATTAATATTTATCAAATTTTGAGATATTCTTCATAGTTTTGATTGAATTTTTGGGAGACTTTATTGAAATGTTGGATCTTTTAAAATTCTTCAATATTCTATGACTTTTTGAAATATTATATCTCGAATTATGATATTCCAAAAAAAAAGTCATAGAATATTGAAGAATTTCAAAAATTTAATAAAAAATATGAGGAATCTTAAAATGTGAAAATATCAATAAAGAAGCATAGAATATTGAAGAATTTCTAATAGTTCAACATTTCAATGAAGTTCCCGAAAAATTCAATCAAAAATATGAAGAATATATCAAAATTTGATGAATATTAATAAAAAGTCACAAAGTATTGAAAAATATCGCACATTCCGGAATTCAATAAAATCTCTACAGAAATTCTACAGAAAATTTGAAGAATGTTGAAGTTTATCTCAATATCTGATATTTCAATAAAAAGTCATAGAATATTGAAGAATTTCAAAAAGTCCAACATTTTAATAAAATCTCTCAAAAAATCAATCAAAAATATGAAGAATATCTCAAAATTGAAAAATATCAATAAAAAGTCATAGAATATTGAAGAATATCACACACTCTGAAATATCAATGCAGCTTCATATTTTCTGTAAAATTTCGTGAGTTTTATTGGTATTTCAGAGTGAGTGATATTTTTCAATATTCTACTTTTTATGACTTTTTATTGATATTTACCAATTTTGAGATATTCTTCATATTTTTGATTGATTTTTTGAGAGATTTTATTAAAATGTTGGACTTTTTGAAATTCTTCAATATTCTATGACTTTTTATAGAAATATCAGATTTTGAGATATTCTTCAACATTCTTCATATTTTTTGTAGAATTTCTTGAGTTTTATTAATATTTCGGAGTGAGTGATCAATTCCTATTCTATGACTTGACTTTATTTAAATGTTGGTATTTTTGAAATTCTTCAATATTGCATATGACTTTTTTTTAGAAATATCAGATTTTGAGATATTCTTCAACATTCTCCATATTTTTTATTGAATTTCTCGAGAGAGAGAGAGACGATTGAAGTATCAGAAAGTGTGATATTTTTCAGTCAGATAATCTGATTTTTTGGACTTTGAAATTTTCAGAGATTCCCAACTTTTTTGGATTTCTTGGGAAAAAGGTAACAAAATTCCGTCATGTTGACTTATGGACATTTTGCCAGACAGATTTTTTGGATTTCGGAATTTTTAGAGATTACAAGGACTTTTTTAGACAGTTTGTCAGACATGAGATTTTTTGTACTGAACGGAGGGAGGGGGCAGATGCTCTTGGTGAGGCGCGCATTTTATTGATTTTTTTTTGAGACTTCATTGAAATGTCTGACTTTTTGAAATTCTTCAATATTCTATGACTTTTTATAGAAATATCAGATTTTGAAATATTCTTCAACATTCTTCATATTTTCTGTAGAATTTCTCGAGTTTTATTGATATTTCTGAGTGAGTGATCAATTCCTATTCTATGACTTGACTTTATTTAAATGTTGGTATTTTTGAAATTCTTCAATGTTTTATGACTTTTTATAGAAATATCAGATTTTGAAATATTTTTCAACTTTTTAAATTTTTATTAAATTTTTTTGAGGATATTTTTATTGAAATGTCATGTTTCCTCCCGTTTGATAATTTTAATCATCAGTCAAAATGTGACATTTCAGCACATTATTGACTTTTTACCATTCTTCAACATGACTTTTTTGATAGATAAGATTTCAAGTCACTACTGTTCAAAATTTTTATTCAATATTTTGTGATTTTTTTTTTTTGTCGACCTTTCATTCAAATGTCACATTGTGATTGTTTTCTTCATGTTTCAACTTGATTGACTTTTTAAAATTAAAACTTTTCCAAATGTTTATAGTATTATCAAAATCCAAGATTACTAATATTAAATTGAGTAAGATCTTGAAAATTGACAACTTTTTTAATGATTTTTTTCTGCACATTTTAAAAGTGTTGGCTATCTTTGAAAATTTACGAAATAAAAAAGAATTTAATTCGGATAAATTTCATTTTACCATTGTTTTGGAAATTTAACCTAACCTAACCCAACCGATTAGAAATGAAACTTATCCTACCCTGTGGTTTTTTGGTACCTAACGAAAAGAGGAAAAAAATAATCGAAAATCTGTAGGTGGGGTATATGGAAAGGAAACAAAAGACGCGGGAAGATCTCCTACATTTTATCAATACAGTAGCCAACGAAAGAACAAGTTTCTAACCAGACTTGACTATACACGTGCGCGCCGAACATTGTAGTCATTCTTGAATCGTTCAATTTCACTGATAACCGCGCTAAAACCAGTTCGTTGTTTACAATTTTTTTTACTTCGCATTTTTACCGAGTATTTTTCGCGATGCTTGATTCTAAATGGGGAAAAATTTTTATCGAAATGTTTTTTTTCGAATAGTGCGATATTTATTTGTGAAGTGATTATGTGATAGTGAAATTGTGTTGGGTTATTCTTTTTTGCAGAGATTCCATCCGAGTGATAAAATATGATTTGGTCGAAAAAAGGAAACGAGAAGTATCGATCGACTACGTATCTCATACAGGTAAATTTTAGTTTTAGTTGGATTTTTTTTTGGAAAATTATTGGAAAAATTAAAATTTTTTTTTCAAAATTAGGAATTTTTTGAAGTGTGAAATTATATTTATATTGTAAGAAATTATTAGTTAACTTGGTGGACTGGCAGTCTAGAGATTCTGGATTCGAATTATTCGTTCATAATTCGTATTAAATCTGTTGTCATTGATCAGATCCCAAAGTGACCAAAATGCAGCCAAAAACTGACACAGGTTTATCGAAAGCTCGAATATTCAATCACTTGAGATAAAATTCACATAAGTTTTACGAATAGTTCGACCCTCGTATATGATTTATTATGCTCGTTTTATTTCTCACCATTTACCCCACGTATTCTTACTCGAAGACTTACAACACGATTAAGTAGAGTTCCTTTTTTAAAAACGTTGTTTTGTTTGGAATTGTTACCAGCATCTGGTCTATATGTGCTGAGATTATGTATAGGAAATAAAACTCGTACGATATAGTCACGTATCAAGTCTTTCTTTCAGGATGTACGAGTACAAATTGTTTTCTTTATGCGTTTCAACTTAAATTAGCACTTTGAAAATTATTTCAAGTGTTTCCATTGCGTTTACTTTTGAGCTCGCCGACAATCATCGCCAGTCTACGTATGAGAAGTAACATTTATTATATTTTTAAATGCGTTTTTGACAAGGGCTTTCCATTAAACGAATGCTTATAGTATCAAGTCAAATGAATCGGTATTAGAGTATAAAATTAAAAATCAGATACTTGAACGAGATGTTTGAATGGTTTATGCGGTTGGAAGTAAAGAAGGGTCATAGTATTTTTGAGAGTTGAATTATTTAACTGATTTTTTTCAATGCTGTTTTTTTTATAATCAATTAAATTGAGTAGGCATTGAAAATATTTTATTAAAAATTGAAATTTCCTAAGTGTATCTATATGAAAATTTTTATTTTTGGAATGATTTAAAAAAAATTGAAATTGAAAACAATTTTCTATCAATTTTCAATTATTTTTACAGGTTAAAAACATGATCAAATCTGTTTTTATCAAACTGCATTTAATTCAAATAAAATGAAAAATTAGATGTCGTAATTTTATTGGGTCATTTTTTTAAAATTAGATTTTATTGAGTCTTGAATTACGTAAAATCACATGAAATTGAATACCAAGTTTTTTTTTATCGAATTTGATGATGAAATCTTTGATAGAAAATTTTATCAAAAAAAAAAAAAAAAACTCAATCGAATTCAGAATACATGATTCATATCGAGATTAAAAGTTCAAATTTTGGCTTGAAAATGTTGAAATAATCATAAACGTACGATTGGGGTAGAAATTACGTTAAATCTATGAAATGATAAAATGAAGACTTTTTTAATGGAAAATCCATAAATTGAGAAAATCATAAAATTCACCATTTTGACGAAAATTCCAAAAACTCAGGTAGTCGTGAATTTATGATCTTATGAATATTCCACAACTTAAAAAAAAAGTGAAAATTAAGATTCTGTTGAAAATTTCAAAAATGATGAATGATGATATGATTCAGATGAAAATTACGTTGAATCTAAGAAATGATAGAATGAATATTGTTCATGGAAACTTCATAAATTAAGAAAATCATAAAATTTATGAATTTTATGATAATTTCAAAAATTGAGGAGAAGGTGCATTTTTGACACTTATGAAAATTTCATAAATTGATTCTCAGGAAATCAAGATTTTTGATGAAAAATTCATATAGAACGAGAATATTCCTAAATAATTCGTGATGACGATAATGATGTAAAAAACTCGGCTCTTCGGGCCTTGCCAGGGAAGTGGAGCTCCCCTGGACTCCCCTCGTTGGTTCATGTAGAATCTGATAAAAGGTCTAAAAGTTAACATGATCTTTGAAATTATTTTCAAGTCAAAAAAATCCAATGTCTGACAAAATTTCCGAAAGTCAGCGTGATTTCTGAATTTTTTTCCGGCCCAAAAAGTCTAATTTTTGACAAAATATCAAAAAGTTGGCAATAATTTTTGAAAGACTGCTTGACAAATTCAACTTCAAAAAGTCTAATGTATGACAAAATATCCAAAAGTCAGCCTGATTTTTGAAGGACTGTCTAACAAAATGCCTAAGAGTCAGCATAATGTATGAAATTTTCCAAGTCCATAAAGTGTCCTTTAGAATCTGTAAATCTTTCAAGTTCAAAAAAATCTGACAAAATGTCTAAGAGTCATCTTCGGGGAGTTTCGTCTCCTTTTTCATGGAATCCGTCCATTTCCATCCATATATATAAAATCCACGACGTCCGTCTGTCTGTCCGTAACGCCGACATTTTCTGAGACTTTTAGATATTTTGTCAGACTTTATGTTGATGATATTTTTAAAAAATCCTAAAATGACTTTCAGACATTTTGCCAGACTTTTTGAAGCATTAAAATTTTGAATATGCAACTGGAATATTTTAAAAAATGCCAAAAGACCAGAAATGACAACTTTTACTTTAAAATGACAATTTTCACCCAAAAAATTACAATTTTGGAAAAAAATTATCATTGGCACCAAAAAAGGACTATTTTGACCAAAAATGACAATTTTTACATTAAAATGACAATTTTTACATTAAAATGATAAATTTGACCTAAAAATGACAATTTGAACCAAAAAATGGCAATTTTGACCAAAAATTACAATTTTTACCTTACAATGATAATTTTTACCTCAAAATGACAATTCTTACAAAAAATAACAATTTTTGCCTTAAAATGATAATTTCAACCTAAAAATGATAGTTTGAACCAAAAATGACCATTTTGACCAAAAATTACAATTTATACCTTAAAATTATAATTTTTACCTCAAAATGACAATTTTTACAAAAAATGACAAATTCTACAAAAAATGACAATTTGTACATAAAATGACAACTTTTACAAAAAATGACAACTTTTACAAAAAATGACAATTTTTACAAAAAATGACAATTTTTACAAAAAATGACAATTTTT
>FIZU01017165.1:0-15865 GCA_900064475.1 Pseudococcus longispinus | reverse complement strand
TTCAGTACTGCCAACTTTGAACGCCTTGAGGGTCCGGTTAAAATCGTCCGATTGGACTGTAATTTTGGGAATAATGTTTTTTCATGTGAATGAACATTTTTTGAATGCGCGTTGAAAAATCTGGTAAATTTTTTTTTCAATTGCCACCCTAATGTGCGTAGCATAATTGACCAATTTGTGCTTCAATTGGCAGAATTTCTTCATTTCCAGAAGAACAGCTCTTCCTCACTTCAAGATAGAAAAAAAATTATGAAACAAAAAATGACCAATTTTTAATGTTCTACAACTTTTGTTTGAAACTTTTTTTCGTATCGTCAATTTAGTAAAATTTTTCACCCGGGTGTCCCCAAAAAAATTACGTCGCAGTAAAAATTCACGATACGACAAAAAACTTGAAACAAAAATTGTAGAGTATTAAAAATTCTTAATTTTTTGTTCTACAATTTTTTTCCTATTCTGCAATGGTGAGAAGCCATTCTTTTTAGAAGATAAAAATTCACGCATTTTAGATGTACAAATTTTTACGAAGATTGACTATTTTCTAGGCCACAAATTCTACGAATGTGCCACTGCTCTACTTTCAATCGGGAAAGCAATGACAGATTCGAGTTCAGAAGGGTTGAATTATATGGAAATGATACCAAACATTCCGCTACCCCTTTATGTGCAGAAATAGGGATGTTTCCACTTCTAAAACCACCTCCTACTGACCCCTGTAAGGGCAATTTTTGATGTCCGCCTTCCCCAAAATTTTATTTCTGTTCATTCTAGAAGAAAAACCACGTGTCAACTGGTGTTCAAAAAAAGATTTATCTAAAAGGCGCCATTATGCAACCAGTGTTGACCAATTTCTAATTCTAAATTTAGCTCGAGACTTGATTAAAGCTCGTGTCAGGCATATAGGTGAAAATCTGCAGGTATTGTTGCATTTTGAAAATTTTCATTTGGCTTATCTGAGAAGCATATAGTCGAGCTCGCGATGTGTATCGTTTTATAGGTTATTTTAAATCGCAATAACGCGTCCTCGCACAAAATAGCGTTGGTAATTAAACGTTTTCAAAAGCCATTAACGTCGCAAGGTTTACGACGATAGCGATGTCATATACATATACCGTATAGTACTATATACCGAGAACCAGCCCAAAGATTGTGTATGGTGTAATTGTACGTAAGAAAAATATACTAACGTACGTAAAAAAAAATGTATACATATATTTAACGGAAACGGCGATAGCTGTATCGTTAATATGTTTAAAACCAATGGCTAATCCGTAATTGGATACACGGCGTTTATTTACGCGATATGGAAACACCTAAATTACGTGCTTTGTCGAAAAGTACATACAAGATAAACACGACGACGACACGAATTGAGAATAGGACGTAAATGTATGTAATATACGATGTATAGGTATACGAGTACTTAGTCGAGAGAGTATATCGTGGCACATGGAACAGAAGTACCATATACCTATACCTATGTGTATGCCATGCCAGAGAAAAACCTCTCGGTACTTGGAACACGATGTACCATAAGAAGAAGGCAAACAATAGTCTGAACGGTGACGCTAATATCCGTGCAGACCTTCCCACTACAATCGGGCTGGTTTGTAAAGGCGGTAACATTATATAACGCCGTGCATGGTTCAGCGATTTAGCTAAATAGCTCAAAGCCGATAGCAGGTTTGTACTGGTTCGGTCTTCGATGTACCATCGCGTTTCACGCGGTCGCGGACGCGGTGTCCGTGAAAGCTCGGCGAATGCGTAAGAAGCTGCATTATATTTTGAGAAGTTTATCGGCGACCATCGTTTGCGCGATGGAAAGAGCACGCTGCACAGGTTGCACTATCGTTAGGGGACATCGTTCGTCTATTATCGCGTTAATTATCGCGCTGCAGTCGTGAGAACGACTGGGAATGAAAATTTTCATCGTGTCGTTATAAGTATTCCGAACGTTTTGAATCGTCGAATCAGTTATTTTTCTATTTGGTTCGATGTATCGAGCTGCAAGGAGGATGGTGGTCGAGATGATGGCGGTTGGAGATTGGCGTGGTATGAGGTTTTTGTGTGGCGGGTGTGTGGATTGCGGAGGCGAAGGGATGATTGGTAATGTTTGTTGAATTTACAGTTACAGAGATGTAACTGACCCAAAATTTGAGGTAAAAATGAGAGAATTTCCGACGTTGCGTGAAAGTATGCCATTTTCTATTCCAATGATTCAAAAGGGGGCAAGTGCAGTGACAAATCTGACTTATTTTTCCTTTGTTTGACTTAATCGGAGCTTATTACAAACGAAATGTCACGACTTCATTAGCCCCTAGCTCTTCAGCTTACTATTTCCAAATTTTATATGTTGAGAATTTCGAATAAGGAGATTTTCAGTCACCAAAATTTACCTTTTTTCGATATTGAAATAGAGAAATTGTATTTTTGAACATCATTCGAGTGGAATTCGTTCATAGGCGGTTCTGTTCTGCAGGTTGTTCCAAGGCACCCTTAGAACAACCTATTTTTCCCAGATCTGATTCTGCTTGGTAAATCTTGATCTATCGACTACTGAAATAATTCGCAGTTATTAGAATATAGATATTAGTGGCTGTTGATGTTCGCGAGTATTGTTAAAGATATCTAATCTTGTAAACTGGAAGTAAATAAATATTCATTCTGTTTTGAGTTGAGCTGATGGTCGGAAGTTATTTTTGTGGATTGTCGAGTATTTTCTTTTAACAGTTGAACCTCCCCCCTTGCCGACCAAATCGTCGAAAATTCCTTTTGAAAAAATCCTTAAAATTCCTTTTTAGCTCTTTTGTCGCTCTCAATTAAGTTTTCATCAATAATTTGTCGTTAAATTTGAAATCTGCTCAATTTTTCATACTTTTTATTCTTTCGCGGTATCAAAAAAAAATATGTAGTTGAAAAAACTTGTGATACTTGAAAGCGTTCGAGCAAAATTTTCCCGGAAAGTCACAATTTTCAGGCTAAAACGGATGAATTTACGATATTTTTCATTTTTTTTTTTTTTGAAAATTGCATGATAATTCTTTGAACAATACTTGAAAATCTTCAAAATTTTGCAAAAAATGTCAAAAAACCTCAATTTTGAGAATAAATTGTTAGTTGGCAACTCTCGAGAAATATGCCTGAAACTTGAACTTTAGATTTCCCTCTTCCCTACCACAAACCATGATTTCAAGTATCCAGGGTAGTAGAAAAACATTTTTGCAAAAAATTTGTGGCGTACATTTTTTGCCTATTTTCATTTTTGAAGGGGCTACAAGGTCCAATCATCCCTATATGAATTCTACAGATACTAATTGAAAACAAGCTATGAGATTTTTGCTCATCCCAACAGGGGTTTGCTTTGCTTTTAGTTTTCATCTATCGATTAATCGACAATCGCATTTTGACGCTTTTTCACCTAATCAAAGGCTCGATCATTTTTCCTGGTGATTAATGCTGTATCGAGTATTTTGAAATAAAAATTAAAAACAACCGAGCAATTTGTATATTTGTCGTTTGCCACCAGAAACTTGTAAAAAACTGCTGAGCAACAAGTTGAAAGAAATCGTAGGTATATTATTAATGTAATTACAAAATTAGTCTCGCATCTGGTTCGAGTAAATACTGCTCGCTGATCGGCCTTCTCAAAATTCTGTTCATTGATTGGCTTCTTTTTCTTCTTCAAAAAAAAAAGTAGTTTAGGAGTGATATTCCGAAACGGCCTCTGTCCATTTTTTTCAATCCTTTTTTAGAAACATTGAGAAACACTCTGAAGCTATAAAACAAGAAGTTGAAAAAAATTGGCAGAGGCTGTTTTGGAATGTCACTCCTCAATTGAAGAACTCTTTTCCAAAGTGGCTTTAGTCAATTTAAAAAAAAAAAAAAGTTGATTTCCAAAGTTAACTAATAAAATATGATTTGACTAGCCCTAAATTAAAATTTCATATTTTGAACTCCACCTGAGTGATTTTTCCTCCTCTCTTCCCTTCCATTTTTCTCATTTTCCGTACGTAACTCGTAGAAAAATTACTGAGGGAAATGAAATATCAAATTTTCCTTCCCAAAATGGCCATTTTTGTCCTGTTTTTCAACTTATTAGAAGAAATTTATGCAATCAATTCGTTGGTATCGTCATAATTAGAAAAGATGACAAACAAAAATTAAAAAATTTGGTAGTAAAAATACCGTACACCGCGCTGTTTTCAAATCAGCTGATGAAAGCAAAAATATGAAAAATTGGCAACCTCTTTTACGAAGCATGGGTCGAGATACAATGTACGAGTACATTTGGACGACATAGTAATAAACGCCAAGTGCAAACTGTTTTCCAACACGAGTGCAAAATTTTGTTGATTTTCCACCAAAACGATGCAATCGCGACGTTGCCAAATGCTGGTAGATTTCTCTCGAATTCCCTCGATGACTCATTTAATTAGTATATTTGGCTGGACGTTTTGTTATTTTTCTTTTCCTACGCATTGTATCGAGTACGTACTCGACGAGCGAATTGTAGGTACTCGTATTTGGAGCTTAATAGACACGAAGTACGAGTCTCTGCGGCGGAGCCTGGTTCTCGCTCGAAAACAAATACACCTTGTATGATCCTAATTGAAGAGCTCGTATTGATTTCGAATGTAGGCGAACCAAAAATAGGATATTTTTAGCCGGCAAAGATTACCAAATTCTAGAAGCTTACAAATACCGAAGCTCAATTAAACGTAAATATTTACCGTATGAGAAGACCGATGGCATTTGAATGTCAATATTTTTTCATCGATGGATTTCATCGTTGGTGTTGCGTCATCGACGTATGCGATTAAGTAACGACCCCTTCAGCTATACCAAACTGAGACGTGTAGAGTATCTTCTGCATCCAATTACGCATACAACTGACCAGCGAGACGAGCACTTGAAACGGCGACGGGGGCTTTCGCGCCACAAACAAATAATGTAATGACTGACACGGTATGATCTGCGAATAAATTAAACGTGCCGGTGCCGGTGCTGGTGCCCTGCGTTCTGCGTTGTTCGCAAGTTTTTCGAGTAAAGTACTTACTCGAGGTTGGAAACTAGTCATCTGCATATCGTTACTGTTTGTTTTGTTTTTGCATTCGTTCACGGTTTGTACTTGTACTACGAAAGACTAAAGGTCAACGAACAAGCAGTGTATTAAACGATGCGTTTAAAGCAGCAGAAGTTGCTCGGTCGAAGAGAGGAAAAAAACTATATAGATATACGATTCGCAGGTGCTCTTAGCGTGTATACTTCCGTGAGTTGGCTATTTGCCCTGTACAAATTTAAAAGATTTAACTGTTCATTTTGTTGAGCCGCGCGTCTTTGTAGAAATTACGAGCAGATCTTTTCCTTTAATGAAATTAAACTCCGTGCAAAACAATTCGAAAAAAGAACTTTCTTGCGAGCAACTACGCGGCTTGGCGCATCGCAGATCTTCGTATTGTATCTATGCGCTTCTCGCATCTACGCAGATAGACGTCGTCGTATACTGGACGCAGATCTACAGAAAGAATAAGAATGGCAGCATAGGTTTTATTATCGCTCTCGAGCTCGGCATTTCAACGTTGTTGAAAAAAATTACGTTTACAATGACGTTATTTTTAATTGATGATTCTAATTTTAGTTCCGGCATGAATAGTGTTAGCTTTTCTTAATCCCGTCCGACA
The DNA here is from genome assembly GCA_900064475.1 of Pseudococcus longispinus. NCBI lineage: Eukaryota > Metazoa > Arthropoda > Insecta > Hemiptera > Pseudococcidae > Pseudococcus > Pseudococcus longispinus. Next base: position 10,184 of record FIZU01017165.1, on the reverse strand, counting down.
TCGCATTGTAAATTTATATTTTTATTATTCGACGACAAACGGCTACTAACGCTGCCGTTGGTCTTCTCTTTTATGCATTTTGCGTGCGAGTCTCGAGTTATAACTTTATTTCGGTTGATTTAGATCAAGTATTTCTTTTTACCCAGATCGTAAATTGATAAGTGCTAGTTTGCTGATGTTTTTTTCCCTCCATTTTAATAGCAGTCGGTAGATTTGTTGGAAGTGTTTCCGATTCATGCGATTTGTGCACACATTCGAAGAGTATTTCCAGTATGTGTTTCAAGTTCATACGTATAAATTTTTTAACGCTGGCTTCGGTCGTTCCGTCGGAGCGCATTGCATGCGATGTTATTTCATTTGATCTGCTCATGTTCAGCAATTGGAACGATTCTTTGTACACAAAGAACAGCAGGCGTCATCCGGCCGCCGCTCTAATCAGTTTTGTACATCTTCGAGCGTCGAATTCGCCACTTTGAAATACTCGCAGCTACGTGTATAATTTTACCGAATCGGGGATATCCCTTTTGCAGGATACGAATGGTGCAAGAATTAGGCGATGGTGGTGGTTGGATGACGGACGATGTTCAAGGATTATGGGCTATGAGCTGTAGGGGCCGGTTTGGAGGAGGGGTAATAGAGATTTTATGAAACGATAAGAAATCTAATTTAGAAGATGCGTGTTTTGACCCAATAAAAGGCTAAGAATCGTGTAATGATATTACACCTTCGTTCGAAATCAATGACGGTAGCGCCACTATGCCATAAACATTCGGAGCTGGGCAACGCCTTCGGTGTTTTGGTTAGAAAGAGCTTTATACGCAACTTTCTATTAGAAGGTTGAATTTGTTAATAGCCTATGTAATTTTCAATTTTGGTTAGTTTGAAAATGATCGAGAGTGGAGATATTTTTCTAACTACGAATGTGAGAGAAATTCGAGATTTTCACTTTTTTGTCAATTTTTGGCCTGTGGTTTGTCTCTGAGCACAAATCGATTGGTTTCAAGAAAGCAGTGTGATGATGAAAAACTGAAAAAATCATTTTTTATGAATTTATATCTTCAAGTTTCTATTTTTTCAAGTCCAGTTCAGTTTTTTTTCAAGAATTTTTGATGGTTTGGTTTAGATTTTTACTAAAAATCAATTTTTAGTAAAATTGTTAATTTTGAGAGAAACGATCTGTTTCTAGTGAAAGTTTTAATTTCCAAAAAAATGGCCAATTTTTAGAGAATCTAAGTACATCATCAATTTTCAAGGAAATCTTCGTCTTTTCTGTGAAATTGTTCATTTTTAGTAGAATTATCAATTTTCAGAAAGATCATTATAATTTTTGCAAAGAAATTGCCATTAGTGAAATTGTCAATTTTTAATGAAATTGTTGATTTATAGTGAAATTGTCAATTTTTTGTCAAATAGTCAGTTTTTAGTGAAATTGTCAATTTTTAGTGAAATTGTCAATTTTAGGTGAGTAGTCAGTTTTCAGTGAAATTATCAATTTTTAGTGAAATTGTCGATTTTTTAGTGGAATTGTCAATTTCTAGTGAGGTTTAGTGAAATTGCTAATTTTTTAGTAAAATTGCTAATTTTTTAGTGAAATTGTCAATTTTTAGTGAAATTGTCAATTTTAGTTGAGTAGTCAGTTTTTAGTAAAATTATCAATTTTTAGTAAAATTGCCGATTTTTTAGTTTAATTTGCCAATTTCTAGTGAGAGGTTTAGTGAAATTGTCAATTTTTTGTCAAGTAGTCAGTTTTTAGTGAAATTGTAAATTTTTAGTGAAGTCGACAATTTTATTCAAGTAGTCAGTTATTAGTGAAATTGTCAATTTTAGTTGAGTAGTCAGTTTTCAGTAAAATTATCAATTTTTAGTGAAATTGTCGATTTTTTAGTTAAATTTGTCAATTTCTAGTGAGGTTTAGTGAAATTGTCAATTTTTTGTCAAGTAGTCAGTTTTGAGTGAATTTGTCGATTTTTAGTAAAATTGCCATTTTTAGTGAAATTGACAATTTTTAGTAAGTGTTTGTTTTTTGATGGAATTGCTAATTTCTAGTGTAGTGGTCAGTTTTTAATGAAATTGACAATTTTTAATGGAGTGGTCATTTATTAGTGAAATTGCCGATTTTTAGTAAAGCTGACCATTTTTAGTGAAATTGACCATGTTTAGGAAAACGGTCTATTTCTTGTAAAGTAGGTAGTCGATTTTTAGCGAAATCGTTGATTTTTTAGTGCAACTATCACTTTTTAGTGAAATTTTCAAATTTTAGAAAAACTATCTATTTCTAGTGAAAATATCAATTTTCTCAAAAATCGTTGTAATTCTTGCTGTGAAATTGTTCATTTTTTGAGAAGCGACCGATTTTTAGTGTTGTAGAATTGTAGTGAAATTGTTTAATTTTATAGAAATTATACCTATGCTCTACTTAGGTAGTTGATTTTTTAGTGAAATCTGCGACTTGTTTTTAGTGAAATTATTCGTTTCTAGTTATCAATATTTTTGAGAATTCAGAAATTATCAATTTTTAGTATAAAGGACAACTTCTAGTGAAATTCTCAATATTAACGATGCTAACAGTGCTTTAATGAATGCAATAATTTTTAATGAAATTATTGATATTCTGGAAAGTTGTATTTCACCACTTACATGTTGCGTCAGAATTGCCAATTCCACTAATTCAGAATCAGCGTATCTTTTATTTTCTGAAACAACGAGAACTGAACTGAGAAAAAACATGTGCTAAAAAGTGGTAAATTTTTCACGAAAAATACATTCGTATTTCAGCTACTAGTCGTATCTGTTCCAACTCCAACATTGCACAGACATTGCACAATGCACGGCGATGTTATCGACGCAGGTTTCGACATCGACTCGACCCTTATCATCATTCGTCGGTAATTTTTCTACATTACAATGGTTGAGTAACTCGCAGAAGTAAATTATTTGTAAAAGAAAATACTCCACATTGTCACGTAAAATATTTCTTTTAATTATACCTGAAAGAAATAATAGTAACGAGAGTCGACGTACCTTGCTGCCAAGTCGAACTCGCGGAGCAAAGCGATAAAAAAAAACTCGACGATTTTTTTTTCTGTTATTTAATTGATAATAAACTCGCGGGGACATCGAACGATTATAATAAAAGAACGACATTACTACTCGAGAGAACACAGAGAGGTCACCGAAAATGAAACTACCGAAGTGAATGATTCAGCATAATAGGTATATCCAGCCAACGTGTTTCGACACTTGAAATTGTCAACGTTTTAAATACCTTTCCGTTATGGAGAGATACCTACGTACTTTTAAATGAAAATGGGGGTTGCAAGGTTGAATCGGATGTTTCTTTTTTTAAACTGATAAACAAGCATCGAGGATTGTTTTTTATTGAAAAATTGCGATGGAAATGTCAATTTATGGCAGAAATCTGAGGATCGAATGAACCAATAAAGTCATATCTGCAGTCGCCCACAAAATGAGCAACGTAGTCGTGACTCGAAAATAAAATTTATGATCGAGAAGAGCGAAATTGAAAAAAAATTCAGAGTGCTGAATCGACGCACTCTTTCAAGTACTTTGGTTGACCTATTCTTAGTCTTAGGTTTAATTAAGAGTTTAATTACTTAATTCTCGAAATGAGACCATGTTTTGAAGTAAAAAAGGTGGAAATTTCAAGCCGAGTGAAGATTTTCTTCGAGTACAGTTTCGATCTAAGTTCGCATACGAAAGAAGACATCGACGAAGACGAAGAAAACCCCATTTCACGAACTAGCCTCGCCGCTGGTTCTATTACAAAAGCATTATACGAGCATACGGGTAAATCTGAGTACACATCGACCATACACCTTCACGATGCGTGCGAACCAAATCGCCGAACATGCTGATCCGCTATTGTTTGAAGCGCAATCGCTTGATTTAATTACGGAAAATCATCTGGAATGGTTTTACGAAACCAAGCCTGAGCTGGGCATAGCGATAACTGTATATTTAAACCGACGTGTAGTGTACATAGGTATATACGAATAACATCGAAGTGAAGAAGAAAGATCGACATCATTACAGTTAATTCTCCGAGCAAACGGTTCAGTTCGGTTCTAGCCGAGAAGATTTTTTTTTTATTAAACCAGATTGCGAGCGTACAGTGCTGTGCGTACCAGCGTAGGAGGAGTTGGTAACGTCAATGCGTTCGCGGCTCATGAACCACGCATTTGTACTACGTCACAACAAAATATTAAGAATACCGACACGATGCTGCGGTCGTGGTGCCCAGACTGTTCTCTCAATGTACGTATACGTTGGTTGTATGTATTCGAATGTAAGAATTTTTTCGACATCGACATTGCTTCCACCAATTAAAACCACGAATACGGTCAAGAACGTAGGACTTCGCCAGGGTATCGGTGTGTTTACCAGCAACGTATTCTGATCGCACTTACGACCATTTTATTGGCCGGTGTGAAATTTTTCGTGTGCTGGGATAGATAATACCTTAAGATATGTCGTGTGTTCCGTAAAAGGATTTCGAAGGCTGAATATGCAGCGAAAAAAACATCTTCGCGACAAATACTCGTACGCTACACCGAACGTAAACGTAGGTAATGCGTTTGCGAAAAATTACGTGGAGGAATTTATCGTCGATGGGTAATCGTTTACGCAATGTATTTGTGCTGTTTATGAGATGCGATTTTATGTTGAATTCTAATTCGTTGTTGTCGTTTCAGAGGTGACGAGGTTTGTAAATTTTCGAGTGGTGAAATCGGCGATGATGGGAAGTGGTGGAGTGGGAGGGGGAGTGTGAAATTGGAGGGCGATGCTGGTGAAAATTAGTGGAATGAGGTTTGTTGATGTGAAGATGAGAAATTCGAAGAATTTGACTGAGATTTTTCCAAATTTACTTTTTTGCAATTTTGGACTAAAAAAAGGCATTTCGGAGCAAAAAAAAATGCAAGAAATGGTAAAGTTTGAAAATTTTTAAATTCTTCGTGCTTTTGATTTCAATATTTTGAGTGAAATGGCGGTGAAAATTTCTGAGCAAAGGGCTAAATCGACGCATGTATTGAAATTTTTTTTTCTCAACAAGTTATTAGAGCAATCATGTGGTAAGTGAACCTATTTCAGTGAAATCCCCCCTCCACTCCAGAGATCTGCTCTCTGAACAAATGAAATTCATTCGTAACTTCCTTACGTAGTAGCCTTGAACAAATTTTTCTCGAAAGTTTTACGCTGTTTTGGTGGATTGATGCTTATACGCATCCTAGAAATATATTATTCACGCATTTTACCCCCGCTCCTTCCCCCGTCACCTCAAACTTTCGATTTTTCTGGGGCATTTGCCCCAAGAGAGAAAATGAGACATCTAACTGGATTGGAATCTTGAAAAAAATCAATAAACGTTTGTTTTTTTATTGAAATTGTAATTTTGACATGGATATGTCTTATGACTGGAGGTCAATCTGAAAATTTTGTCTATTTTTCGTGTCCATAAATTCCGTCACAAAATTCCTCGATGATAACTTTTAAACATTTTGTCAGACTTTTTTGAATTTGGAAACATTTTCAGATTTCCATTGACTTTTTGAACTTGGAAAATTTCAGAGATTATGCTGACTTTTCGACATTTTGTCAGACAAACAATTCAGATTTTTTGAATTTAGAAAATTGACTTTCAGACATTTTGTCAGACTTTTTTGAACTTGGAAAATTTTTAAGAACTCGCATTAATTTTTGGATTTGGAAAGTTTCAACTTTATGGGCTTGAAAAATGTCAAGAAAGTTCGGGTCAGACAGCTTTTTACTTAAGGCTGACTTTTTGATGTTTTTCGGACTTTTTTGAATTTGGAAAATTTTTCAGATTTCTACCAAATTTTTGTACTTGGAATTGGATTTGGAAAATGACTTTTAGATATTTTGTTTGACTTTTTTGGACTTGAAAAATTATTTAAAATTCATGGACTATTTCAAATATCACGACTTTATGGACTTGAAAAATTCAATTTTCGAACAATGTGCCGGAAAATCGTGTTTTTTGTTTGGATTGAATATCAATTTACATCCTAAATTCTTGAAGAAAGGAGGCCTTTGGTAGTCTAAATTTGAGAAAATATACGGAATTATAATTTTGACTTTGTAATTCAGGTATTTCAGGATCCTAAATGACTCAAAATTGAAATTTTTCGTTATTTTATGAGGGTTTTTGGTTTACAGTGAAAATTGGCACTAGAAATCTTCTCTCACAATTGTTCAGACTTTCAACAAGAATTTTTGGAAAAATTATATAATATCGTATTTGAAGGAATGGGTTAAATTTTGTCAAATTTTACTTCGTACATTACTTGGTGAATATTTTTGAGGAAAAATTTTTATTCGTTGGCATTTTTCGAACAGGAATTAGTATATAGAATATCTGTACAATTTGACTCACCAACAATTTTTGAAAAAATTTAACACCTTAGCAATCTTTTTCTTCAAACTTTTATCATTGATTCTTATGTCAAGATTAAGGCAAGGGTGGCGATTTTTTGTTCTAATTTATTTGCAAGAAACTTTTAGAGCATAATGGGATGAAAAATTGCTACCCTAATTTTATTTTAACATAAGAACCTTCATTTTCAAAAATTATTGGTTAATTTTGAAGGCTGATTTCCTGCGCGAATTTTCAGTTTAAATTGAGAAACCTCTTATCTCTTCATTTTGTTTTTTTATTTTATAAAAGTGCAAAAATTTTCAATTTTGAGTCATTTGGGCTCCTGAAATATCTGAATTACAAACTCAAAATTTCAATCTCTTTTTTTTAATGGAAATAATAAAAACAATTGTATAGGGGAAGAAATTGGAATTTTTGCACTCCATCTCTTTCTGTTTTAAGGGTGAATAGTTAGATGCAATTTTTTTCAATTTATAGCAAATCTCACTCAGAAAAATAAAGTTAGGTAACTTCGAGTCGATCTATTTCCCGTGTGAAATTTTAATTTTGTTCGGTGAAAATGAACTCGTGCACTAACTTGACTTCAGTGCATATTCGGAAAATTTTAAAGTTCATCCATCAGACCTCTCCTGGGTACAAAAGGATTATTTTTCAACCGTTTTTTAGGCCCCAAATTAAAAAGTTTGGAAAATCGAATTTCCAAATCAACGTAGTTTTTTTTAAAGAACCAAAGAAGTGTTCAACTGGCAGAATTACCTCATCTATGCTCTTTTTTAAATGAAAGAGATCTGGAGAATTTGATTTTCTTTTACATCTTCGCACGAGTTACCTTGAGTTAAGAATTCGAAACAAAATTTGCTGCAAATAGGGTTTCATAAAAATGATATAATTTATGCTTCGTTTATCCGCAGTTATCTGTGAAAAAAAACATTAAATTTTCATCGCAATATTTCTCCGCCAACTCCGAGTACATATAGCTACAAACCGTATAACTCAGGAAATCCCCGCATCGCTCATCATGCAGCTTATTAAATTCTAATCACGATATCGCAACGTTGCCAACTTGTATTATTCAGTCGAAGATTTCCGGCTAAATTTCAAACCTCTTGTCTTTCCGGATGAGAAGTTGAATCCCCCAGTGCCAGTGAAGTCAAGAGACTGTGTAACGTTATTGAAAAAATGTAGGGTGTGAAGTCTGGATTCTTCTTTAGCTACGAGTCAATTTATCAAAAACATACGTGTAAATATGTTTATGATTGTCGAGTTAATTTTTTTTTCAATAATTTCTTCTTGTTCGGGTCAAGATTTCAATTTCTCAATTGCTGCGATATTTGAATGGGGTGTTGATGGGCGAATTTTGCAGATTTTGGTCCAATTCATTCCATCTCGCAGTATTTTTCTTCGTTGACCTTGCAATCCATGACCATCAAATTGACTTCCATGTTTTTCTTACCGTATTATTGCAAATACTCGACGATTAGCAATTTTTCGAGAAATCTACGCCATTGTTTTTTTTTTGCAAAATTTCCTACGTGGGACGTTTGCTTTATATAGATGATTGTTTGAAATACCCGACTGGCCTATTCAAGACGAGCGATTGTTATTGAACGGTTCATATTTCGACTTCCGCGTATACGTGGTGTATACGCGGCTTATGTCATAAATGATAGTACACGCGCTTCGCGTCGTACAAATAAAAAGACCGGACGAGAGAGGGAAAGCGAGGCAGAAAAACAATATTTAGCAATACTCGCGTACCATAGACATTCGCATTATTCGTAAAAAAAATCGCTCGTTCCGCCGGCGTTATGCGAAATATTTACACAATTTCCCGAATTACGACGATTGTGGATTTTTACGCGGATTGCTGGGAGTCGATTTAATTACAAAAGACATTCGACGAGACAAATCCTCGAATATTGCAACGAACTCTCAGCAGCGAACTGGAATAAAACGCAGAAAATAATTTCACCTCTGGCAGAGGGAATCTACGTGCATTGACGTATGTCATAAGATATTCAAATGGTAAATGAACTTCGTGCTCTATCGAATATATAGGTAAAGAATATGTCATTCACCCGCGATCACGATAAATAATTACGATAGTAATTACACTATTGAATCGGGTTTATTCGGTATAGCGATGTGGAAAAAAAAAATCCAGAGAACGAATATGAAAAAATACACTATAATGAGTTTGGCTGCTGGAACTGGTACGAAACACTTGTTCGTTCACGCCTCAGACAATTGCACATCAGTGTCGTTTCACTTGTAAGATGACAATTGTAAACAGACTAACCGAATAAATAGAACGAGTAGTGACAGAAGCTCCTAGAACGATGGTGACAGGTACCAGGGCCGAATTACAATATCCAGAGTGGTATTTTCGCCGCCTGAGATTTGATTAGAAAAATAATGAAAGTCGTTGCAAGAATAATGAAAAGCACGTTTATTATCAGCTTTTAACCGTAAGTGGAAAGTTTTCCAATTTAACGACGTTTTATGGGTTATCGCTGGGTTCTTTTCTGGTCACTAAAGTACTCGTAGGTACTGATTTTGGTTGGGCCGAAGTGCTATGTGTGCGGTAATTAAAACGTACTGGTTGTATGCTCTTTGTAAAGTATAGAAATTGTAAATGGGTGTGTTAGGTTAAAGGTTTGATAATATTCGAAGTAATAAAACCTCATAATATGTATGTTTATTTGTGATGTCTTAAAATGTGACATCTTTGTCGTGGTAATTCTGGCATGGCATGGCATGGTGCTTTGTAGTTCGTACGTGCGGACAAAGGAGGGATTTCTTTTCGATGGACAATGAAATACGTTATGATGTAAGAGTCCTGCATATGGTCTATCGATACGGATACATGTGATTTTTAGATGTTTTATTACATATTATAGCTATGAATTTGTTTGTCAGTGAAGCTGTCTAGTTAAAATGAAAATTATGAGTGCTTTGTCGAGTTTCTCTATCGTTGTTGCGTTAATTTCAGCACCGCAGCACGCTTCGATTTTGGGCGAATTTTTTGGCAGATGCCACGCTGACGATGACATTGTATTTTCTGTTTTTTGTATTCTGTTTATATTTTATGCGGTGGTTTTGAATTTTCGAGTGGAATTTATTCGAATTTGAAACGTGGTCGATGTATCGAGAATTTTGATTATTAATGTAATGTTTTTGATTGGTAACTGAGAAGAGGTGTAGGGCACATTAGCTATGCAAAAGGATGAAAATATGTATTTTTCCATTTTCATACTTTTTGAAAGTAATTTCAACTTTTTTCCACTGAAATGCTTCAACCTCGAGCCTTACCTCTTTTTCTGCGTCCTCAAATGTGTAAAAACAAATGAAAAAACTCATTTTAGATATTCAAAAACAATTTTCATTTTCGATTTTTGAAATATCGGGTTTGGTTCCAGTTTTCAGTTAATGGAATTTTAAGTAGATTTTCAGGTTTTTAAATTTTGGTTATGACTTTTGATTACTTTTTTTGAAATGTGTAAAAAAGGTCATGAAAAAGTCATAGATTCCCAAAATTGAAAAAATAGGTGCCAAATAGAAAAAAATCTTGAAAACTGATGGAAAATATCTCGAATGAATGAAAAAATTTTTGGGGGAGGGTGATATGGCTGAATTTTTTTTCAAAATTTTGTTACACCCTTAGGTATAACATATATTTTTTTCAAAGTCCCAAAACTATGGCAACATTGTTAAAAAAATTCAAAACTGAAAAAAAACGTTCTTAGATGGTATTTTTTATACTTGAAGG
>FIZU01017155.1:0-30232 GCA_900064475.1 Pseudococcus longispinus | reverse complement strand
ATCAATTCAATTTAGGGTCCCAAAATTTCAAAAAAATTCCCCAAAATAAATTTGGTTCTGATTTTTGAATTCCTGGCGAAATTTCAAGCCATTTTAATAGGTCGCACCATAATTTTTCGTTAATATCAAAAAATCAATTCAATTTAGGGTCCCAAAATTTCAAAAAAATTCCCCAAAATAAATTTGGGCCTGATATTTGAATTCCTGGCGACATTTCAAGTCATTATAATAGGTCGCACCATAATTTTTCGCTAATATCAAAAAATCAATTCAATTTAGGGTCCCAAAATTTCAAAAAAAATGCCCCAAAATAAATTTGGTTCTGATTTATGAATTCCTGGCGAAATTTCAAGCCATTTTAATAGGTCGCACCATAAATTTTCGCTAATATCCAAAAATCAATTCAATTTAGGGCCCCAAAATTTCAAAAAATGCCCCAAAATGAATTTGGTCCTGATTTTTGAATTCCTGGCGAAATTTCAAGCCATTTTGATAGGTCGCAAAGTAACTTTTGAAAAGTTTTACGAGAGTGTTCGCTACTAAGCGGTAAAATTTTTTTTTGAGCCGGACTCATTTTGGAAGGGGGCGCTTCAGCCCCCCCTCTTTGTGCTACTGCGAAAATACGAAATACGTATTTTCTGCAATGTTGGACCTATACCTACAAAAAACCAACTGAATTTTTTGGACCACAAAAAAGTCAACCAAAATTGATTTCTAGAGCACTTTTTCCCACTTGAACCGTAGACTAATAGAACAATATTTACCACCAGGATCTGGTTCGTCAGTGATGGCAAATACGGGAGCTAAATTACGATATGGTTTTCCTACTTTATCCGAGCTGCTAATGTGACGATCTGTTTCGTTATTTAGGTTATTAGGGTTGGTAATATATTCGACGAATTTTTCCTTTATATCGGCTGATTTCATTTTAACGACAGCGCTGCAAAACAAAGGAAGAATGAAAATAATAATTAATGAAATTTTAAAGGCTTCTTGAAACTTGAGAAGTAATTGGTTCAAAATTCGACATAGAGGGAAAATCAATTTCTCAACGAGCCGATAAAAATTGACTCGAGGAAAAATTCCTAAAAAATGAAAGTTTACCCAATTTTTCCAAAAATATCCGATTTTTCGCTATTATCAACGTTTCCATTCATCTGAGGTGTTTTTTTCGATTTCTGTTTACTATTTCCGGAAGCCTTTTCCTTGACACAAACAGGACAAAGTTTTTCATTGTGATCTCTCAAATAACTATCAGCTCTATCATCCAGATACTTATGAAAAGCTGAAAATAATAATGAAAATTGTCATTTTTCGAATAATACTCGATATTAATTTACATTGGATCAATCTAGATACCTTCGTAGCCTCCAGTCAACATACTAACGAATTGAGTATGCTTCTGGAGAAACGAAGCAACCACCATATGGGTATATTGATCTGCCAGCAGTTCACCGCACCCTAAAAAGCACAAATGTTCCCCTCCTGCTTTACTATTAGCAGCTAAAGCTTGACGTTGGCACGATAGTAGTCCTTGGACAGCGGTAGAGAAAGAATTTGGTTCTTGTAACATCTATAATGAGTACAATCATACGAAATGAAAGGTTTACGAGATAGTAGAAGGGTTTCAAGTAGAATAGAACTGACCAAGTTACAATCCAAGTGAAAGGCAGTTGGAGGATGACCGGCGTTATACTGCTCGGCTGGACGGCAATCAATTAGAAAGAATCTGACGTTTTCTTCGCCAGAATCTGATATAACATTTGTTTCTTCCGAATTGGAAATCAATTCCATTACACTGACTGGTAAACATAACGCTTGTGATAGTACACTTTTCGATTTATTATCGACTTCGTCTGAGTCATGGAATAATATCTGATCTAAATCCTATATCAATTTCGAATAAAATTATGAAAAATATCAAAAAAACGATCACGATGCCTCGATAGGTTGAAAACCTCACCTGTTTAAACGAAGATGGCGTTTTCGAGTCGTAATACTGCGCCAAAGCACAAAAATCTGTCACATCTTCGGCTGTTAAATTGCACGGTAGTAACGAAATAACCTCTACTATTTTCGTCTTAATCTCTTTGTTTAAATTCAATATTAATTCTCTGGCGTTCACGATGATAACCAAAGCTAAAAAAAATACAAAAAACGGATCTCCTTTTTGAAAATATAAATCCCACATCGATAAAATAACACCTAAATCACAACTGGACGCAAATAACGATTGAAACTGAAACCATACAAAAGGGCTCGAATTAATCACACGTATTTCGATAAAATCTCGACCATTGTGAGAAATCATCATAAATACCCAAGATTTAGCGAATAAATCCGGCGTAACTTTTTTCGTATCGAGGAAATTGCACAGCTGCGGATCATGGTAGAGCAACAGCAACCTTAATAAATGAAAACTATCGGCATTTCTTGGTATGTACTTTTCGTAAATAGCTTCGAATAAATTGTAAACGCATGAACGAGGTAACTTCAACGTTATCAATGGTAATAGAACATCGATCCATCCGTTGTTATTTTCGTATTTCTTTTTTTTAGTCGTGCTTTTACAATGGAACGTTAAAATTGATTCTAAATCCGATAAAACCGATATTTTGTCCTCTTCATTGTTTCCTAGTTTGGCTAAACACGTCGTAAAAAATTATCGGTAACGTCATATCGTTAATATCCGGTTTAAGGACACGATTAGGATAAAATACGTACACACGAAATGCAAGCAATCTTCTCGAAGAACTTTTTGTTCCGGTAGATCGAATATGTCATCGAACTGGTCGATTTTACTGTCAGTTTGTACCCCGAGGCACGATTGCCAAATATTGGGGCGTGCGATTTCTGTAATATTGTCGACTTCTTCGACGCTACGTCGTAAATCATCGCTATTGTATTCTTCTTTTAGAGCAGTTTCTAACTCTTGGATCCTATAAAATAAGAATCGAAGGTAAAATATAAATCGAAATGGTAACTTTCGAATTGGAAATTTTTAGTGACACATCATCAGCTCGTAAAGAAATACTTGGCAATTCTCCTATACTTAATGAATTTTTAAGTACGCGCAATAACAGATAAGCAATACGCAAACATGAACACGCAGATAATTACAAGCTTAAAACCATATTTACCAGTCTTTTTCCAAAGCCATGTTTTGTCCATTGTTTTATAACATCGAAATGATAAACTTATTTGGCGTCGATCGATTGCTCGAGTTCGAGTTCAAACGATGTTCCAATAATTTAAAACGAGTGTATTAATTAGTTGGAATAAACAACTGTACGTAAAAAATTCTTCGACGAAAATGCTTATCTCAAAATAACTATCATAATAAACACATTAGGACACATTTCAAATAATGACTTCGATATATAAACTGGATAATGTAAAGAGTTATATTTTCCATTCATATTTGAATGAAATGATTCCCAATATGTTATAAAAACTATCCAGTACGCATGTGAAGTTCTTCGTACGTGAAAATTTTCAAAAAAAAAGTTAGGTTACAGTTTTTTAATGTATGGAAAATAAGATTTGATTAATTGCACATTAAATATGTAATATCAAATTAGGTATACAACTAAAAAAGAAAGACAACTCAATTCCAGATCGCTACAGAAACTAATCAATAGAATAAATAATGATTTAAACTGCTTTTTTCAGCTGTTCTCGTCGTTCTTCCGCATCATAATGCCGCCATTCTAGTTCTCTATCAAATGCAAAATACAATTTTTCTATATTCGTACAATGTTTAATTAAATTGGAATATCCTCGTACTGTGGCTGCTAATCGATTTGTAGGCAGTGATGTGGTAAGGATGGTAAAAATGTGACCAAATACCAGAGCATCTAATTCCGTTGGTCTGAAATCATTAAAACGTCGAATAAGAACCAGTCATTCAATTCAAATCATCGATTTTTGAATAGAAAATGATTACTTGTCGTCGAAGAAATACTCTTTATCTCCCAATCGATCTGAGAGTGCTTTACAGCAAGTATCCACTTCTTGATATACCTGAAAGTACAGAAAAACTTGAAGACTGACTTGAAATCACGAATTTTCCAACTGGGGTACAATCTTACCTCATCAATGGTTTTTTTAAGCCAACCAACAGCATCAAGACGTGATAAAGTTGATCTCTTTTTGATAAAAGTTACCCAATGATTTAATGGGAAAGGATAAACATATCCATAGCGTTGGACTGTTATTGGTAAAGTCGCCGGATCACACCAAATTAAATAAGTCTGCAAAATACAAAAATATAAATGAAAAATTGAAAGAAAAGTTGAAATTAATACATTGTCATAATCAAATTACCTCAGCATTGCCCAATACTGTGTTAACTAATGACATATAAGCTCGCATATCATCTCTTTGGGATTTCTCTAAATTTTCAGAAAGTGAATGCCCCTAAAATACAATGCTACCATGTTAGAGATCAACATAAAAAGTAATTGGATTAAAAAATATCGACGTTGGATTACTTTACTAGCAGTATAATCGATAATGAAATCCAATTCTGCGATCACATATTGGCCCGATTTAATGAAGGGAACTTTCCCTGCGAAAGATAAAAAAAAAGTGAAAATCAATGGACATAAAACTTAGCATGATGTAGAAAATTGAATTTATTTACCAGTGGGGGACATAAATTCAGCATTTGGTCTACAGCACAGTAGAAAATTCACATTCAGCATCTTCAAATAAGATCTGACAGCTAAGCAATTCGAACAATCCGGCATAAGCAATTGTTCTACTTCATATGGTTGATAGACGACTGTATCTTCGTCCCATTCTTCCGGCGCTGAAATAAGATCAATCCCGTGAATCAGCTGTAATAATTACGTTCTAAGAGTAAATATTTATATACATCTCAATCTCACATTTCAAGTAATCGTTGATGTTCACAGGAATGTGAATACTTTTACTCATTTTGACAAAGTTTTAAGAACAAAATCAAAGCAGTTTGTCGTTTTACCACGTAGAAGTACTTCAACGGAATACATATACTTCAAATATTTACATTTTTTATCAATGATATTGTAATAAAATCTTTAAATACCTCCACGATCACGAGTAGAAGTCATAATGTGTTGAGGCGTTGACGAATGCACTATATAATTTTATTACTTATCGGTTCTATTTTTAATCCATTTCACGAATTAATTAACGTATTGTAATTAAAAACAGCCACCAGATACAATTAGCAACACGAGAATGATGAAATTATTCGAGATTCTATAATTTTTCTATTTATTTCTAATACTATCAGTAATCATTTTCAGGGTTTCCTAACATAAAAATCCAGCAGCTGTTCGATTCGAAACAAAATTCAGGAAAATTGATTTCATTTTTTTTCAATGGGGAAGAGAAGATTTCGAAATATGGGATTAAATATATGAAACTCTTAATCATTTAAAATAATTAATTATATTGTTATTCAATTCAAACGTTCTTGATATAGAAAAAAAGTGAAAATATTTTTCAAAAAAATATGTCCAAATATTTCAAAGGTACTTTTTTGAGCACCACTTTCATTCCTGAGAAATAAAACAACACAACAATAATCTTATCAATTGGAAATCGTTCAAAATTTTAATTTCACGAATTTTAGTCAAATTTGCGATTAAAAAATGCCCGAATGTTGAATAATTCATCAATTTTAAATGCAAGAATCGTTGGTGAACTGTGATAGTAAGTTTTCAACTACTCGTATACATATTACAAGTAAATCTTGCTCCTAATGAATTGTGTTTTGCAGATGATTATCTATAGCGTATATATAGTTTCCAAATCGGGAGGATTAATCTTCAATTACGATCATGTAACGCCTAAAGTAGAAATAGAACAAACCTTCAGCTATCCTCTAGATTTCAAGCTATCAGTTGAAAACAAACGAGTTGTCGTTTCCTATGGACAACGAGACGGAATCATGGGTAAACACCGCAGCTTGATTTTCCACATTAAAGTACTCAAATCTAATCATCTACTTTTACAGTCGGCCACGTCTTGATGTCAGTCAATGGAATCACTGTCAGTGGTCAACTACTCGAAGATGGCAGAGATGTGTTTGAATTATTACAAAATCCTGAGAATTACCCCCTGAGTCTGAAATTTGGCCGGCCCAAAATGACCACAAACGAAAAGATATTTTTAGCCAGTATGTTCTATCCGTTATTCGCTATCGCTAGTCAATTGAGTCCCGAACCGAAGAGCTCAGGGATTGAGATCTTAGAAGCGGATACATTTAAATTGCACTGTTTCCAGACTCTAACCGGTGAAGTATTTGTTTAGCTCGACGAAATTCCGAACCATTGATTTTAATTCGATTTATATTCCAGGTGTAAAGTTTATGATCGTAGCAGAACCTACGGAATACCGATTGGACGTATTATTGAAAAAGATTTACGAATTGTACGCCGATTACGTATTGAAAAATCCATTTTATTCGTTGGAAATGCCAATACGATGCGAATTGTTCGATCAGAATTTGCACGCTTTGTTGGAACAAGTTGAGAAATCAGGGTTAACTAATCTATAAGTTTTGTTACTTTTATATTTAAATGTTAATAAATCGTTTCATTTTTATAATCTGATTTTTTTTTATTAAAAACTGATACGAACGAGAGAAAAAAAATACCTTTATTTTTAACATTTTAAAATATCTGGGAATGTGAAATATCAAACATAATATCGAATTTTCCATCATATTGATTAAAAAAGAAGACAATACCTGAGAATGGTTTCTCATGAAAATCAAGAAAATTCGATACCATTTTTTCAAAAAACAATCTAACAAATTATTTTGATTAAAGGTCAACGACGAAGCGTAATAATTCACAGTATTCTTACAATAACAGAACAAACGAAAAAGTAAAATATAAAAAATACGATTTGATTATTCTAGTTGCCGAACTCAATAATATCGGTTCTTTTCGTGTTTTGAATAACAGCTCATCCGAAGAATTACTATTTCCTCCTGGGTTTATTAACTCAGCTCTGACGGCATATTTCGTCTGCGGTTTCAGGTTATCGATGGTACAGTGGGTTTTATTAGAGTTTAGAATTTCTGTGAACGTAGACACGAGTATTTTATTGAAGATTATATGTACGTTGGAGAGTAAAAAGGCCATTGGACTACGTACTTTTATTCCTACAGGTGACTAGTTTGGCTTTTTTCCATTTTTCTTCGTAGCTACAGTAGGTATATTCGGTGTAGAACATTTTGCATTCGAAGTCGTACGAAGGGTAAGGTTGCACGCTGATGATGACTGAGGTATGAAAAACATCGTGAATTAGCAGCTTTGGAGTTTCAGGTTTGTCTATTGGTTGAAGTTCGATGTTAATAATCTGCATTCCGAATTGATTGGCTGCTTCGCAAATGTATTTCCCTAGGACGCTGCTATCTTTATAATGTATCTGAAAATTGATAAGAATACGTTAATTTATATTAAATGAAAATTACTTAGAATTTGAATAGGTATAATAATAAAATAATCCACCTCCATAATGCTAATATTTTCTTCGTTGTATATTTTCAATTCATTAATCTTTGGATCGATTGGTTCGTTGTTTCTGTACCAAATGAAGTAAGCAGTTGGATAAGCAATCACTTGGCAAGTTAGATTTCTACTTTCGGATCGGAATCCATAAACGGTGACGTTTTCTTCTTTGGCGAAAGGTTTATCTGCATGAAAGTAAAAGTTAATACTCTCCTGGAGCCTTCGATAGAAGAATTTCTACAAGACTCAGCAACTGGAGCCAAAGGTGGAGCAACATGACCCCCTATCTTTACTTACGTCGTACTCTGACTTGAAATACCAATTCAGCATCTCTACTTTGTAAGATTTTTTGAAAAGCTCGACACGTATATGTTCCAGATTCCTTTCTCGATGCATTACCTATTTTCAAAGAAACTCCTTGCATACGATAATTTGAAGATGGATACCAGTCTGCAAATAAATCGTATAAATTAAAAATATTCAAACACATATTCATCAAAAAAGATTAATAGGTATATACCAGTGATTAGTTGATCATTAAAATACCAAGATATTTCTGGCGTTGGTTCGCCATCCGGTATACAATCCAAAACGGCATCATTTCCTTCATTAATAACAATTTCTGTTGTCGTATTTTCAAACGTAGCAGGTTCTGGAAAACAATCAATATATTTATCAGCATCATTAAGTATATACTTAGTCAAGATGAGCAGAAGATAGAAAGATACGTACTTATCACAATTAATTCAAATCCTTTATGAGACCCTTTTTTAGAGTTCGTTGTACAATTATAAAATCCTTTGTGCTCTTTGCGAATCTTGTTGAATTTCAATACTAAAACATTTTCTTGAGGTTTTTTCACCGTCGTGACTGACGGTATCCTGTATAAATACGTTTTCAAACTGTTAGAAAGTGATCTATACCTACGACTTAAGCATTTCAAATATGTAAAAGCAAATTATTTTTAATATGTTTCAGAATAATTAAACGTACGCTCCCGAATTAACATCACGTCCGGCTGGATTCAGCCAGATTTTATCACCGTCTCCTTCACATTTCACGTTATAATTTTCATTCACATATTGAATGACTTGTACCCAAGGAGGTTGCAATTTTACATCGGCTGATATTCGGAATGGCTCTAAAAATAAATTTATTCGAGATTATATATTTTTGATTAGTTTTTACTAACATTCGGGGATGAATTGAAGTTGGCTTGATGGAGGCAAGGAAGAAGGGCTAAAATTATCAATAGAAATTTTGCAACTGCAATTTTTGTCCAATTTTCCCCACTCAAAATCAGACATGGATGGATAAAACCAGTTGCAAAAAAATCATCAAAATCGTGATTTAAATCATGGAATTGAGGTAAATTATTGCAATGAGATGATTTGAGATGAGCTAAAAAAGTTCAAAAATGGAGAGAAAGCTAGGATTGCCTGAGGTTTTGAACTAGACAATTATGTATATTGGTCAAATAAAGCATCTTTTAAGATATTTTTGTCATTTAATGATTCTTTATAATGAGAAAAATCACGTTTTCAAACCATAATTTTGAGTCATTTTTTAAAATAAAAAAAGCTGAGAGATTTCACCCCCTCCCCCTCCGCGACATTAAAATATTTTTCCCTTCGTTCGAGGGTAGGCCTTGAAAATTTTTTCCAGAAACTAGAAAAAATGTTTTAAAAAGACAAAATTTTCTGTAAATTTTTAAAACATCTGCTCGTCAAAATATTCACTTCGAAAAAAATGTTCCAAATATGTCCAAAAAAAAGGTCAAAATCAGTCTATTGGGAGAAACTGAAGCTGGCATGGTTTTCTGTTTTCAAAAAAAAAATTGAAAAAAATGACAAAATTTTGATTTTTTCTGCCCCAAATTTGAAAATGTTTAGACCTTGATGCTTGATGACACATCATAATATGTCAATATCGACATTAAAAAAATTATCAAAATAGATTTTAAAAAGTGGCCGAAATCATTCCATTGGACTTTGCTGACGAACTGAATTGATTGTCAGTCAAAAGTTTTTAAAAAATTACAAAGTTTTTATTTCTATGTCTCATTTGAAAATTTTTGGACCCTTTGATGCTAAATTTTTCAACTTTGATGAGGTCGAAATCGTTTCATTTTGAGAAAGGCTGGCATACTAAAACCTGAAAAAAATACAAAATTTTGATTTTTTTGTACCTTTGAAAATTTGTTCAAAAAAGTTGAAAAATAACAAAACTTTGATTTTATTTTGCTCAAATTTGAAATTTTTTATCAAAAAAATTATAAAGATGCCAAAAAAAATTTTAATTGCAAAACTTTGACTTTTTCTGCCCCAAAATTGAAAAATTTTGGTTTTAGAAACATTTCAAAAAAAAAGGGAAATAGTCGAAATCGGTTTATTTGGGGGGGGGGGGGGGGGGGGGGGGGGATGTTTTGGAGGGGGGGGGGGGGGGGGGGGGGGGGGGGCTGGCGAACTGTTTGCAAGAAAGTTTTCTTATTTCCAAAAAAATTGGAAAAATATCAAAAGTTTTAAAAAAGGACAAAGTTTTAACTTTTTCGTCTTAAATTTGAAAATTTTTAGGCCTTGTGATGTTAGATTTCACAACCTTGATGCTTGATGACACATCTACTCGTCAAGAGGAACATTTTGAACAAAAAAGATCGAAATCGTTTCATTTTGAGAGAGGCTGACGTATTAAAACTTGAAAAAATAATAAAATTTTGACTTTTTTTTACCTACTTTTAAAAATTTTTTCCAAAAAAGTTGAAAAATTCAAAAGTGTTGATATAAAGATGCTAAAAAAAATTGAAGTGGCAAAACTTTGATTTTTTTTGCCCCAAAACTGAAAAATTTTGGTCTTAGAAACATTTCCAAAAAAAAGAGGAATAGTCAAAATCAGTTCATTGGGTGGGGGAGGGTGGAGGACTGGAGAACTGTCAGCCGGAAAGTTTTCTTACTTCCAAAAAAGTTGGAAAAATATCAAGAGTTTTAAAAAAGGACAATTTCAACTTTTTCGTCTCAAATTTGAAAATTTTTGGACCTTTGATGCAAAATTTTACAACCTTAAGATGCTTGAAGACACATCTACTCGTCCAGAGGAACATTTTGAACAAAAAATATCGAAATCATTTCATTTTGAGAGAGACTGACGCACTAAAACTTAAAAAAATGATAAAATTTTGATTTTTTGTACGTTTGAAAATTTTTTCCAAAAAAGTTGAAAAATCCAATAATTGTTGAAAATAAAATTTTTGGATTTTGTCTTGTCCAAACTTGAATTTTTTTTTCAAAAAAGTTATGAAAATGTCAAAAAATGTTAAAAAAGGACAAAACTTTGATATTTTCTGTCACAAATTTGTTTTAAAAAAAGTTGGAAAAACGTCAGAAAAAGTAGGCCTAAAAAAATAACAAAATTTTTGACGTTTCCTATCACAAAATTGAAAATTTTTGGTCTTGGAAAAATTTTGGAAATGAAGGGGAATGGTCAAAATCAGTCTAGGTAGGTATTGGGAGAAACTGACGAAATGTCTTTATAAGGTATTTATTTCAAAAAAGTTGAAAACGTTTAAAAAATGACAAAATGTTGATTTTTTTCGACCCAGATTTGTTTTCTTTTAAAAATTCAAAAACAGTTTAAAAAATGACGCAAGTTTCAATTTTTTCTGTCCCAAATTTGAAAATTTTGAAGCTCAAAATTTTCAACTTTGATGTTTGATGACCCATCTACTCGTCAAAAAGAACATTTTGAAAAAAAAGGCCGAAATCGATCCATTTTGAGAGAGGTTGACTTAATAAAACTTCAAAAAAAAATTAATTTTTTTCTACCAAAGAAAATTTTTTCCAAAAACAGTTGAAAAATTAAAAAAAAGTTGAAAATCCGAAATTAAGATTTGATTTAGCCCAAATTTGAAATTTTTTTCCAAAAACGTTTTAAAATGATAAAATTTTGATTTTTTTTATGCTAAATTTTATCTAAAAAAAGTTGAAAAAACGTCAGAAAAGCAGAAAAAATGACAAAATTTTGATTTTTTCTGCCCCGAAATTGAAATTTTTTGGTCCTAGAAACATTTTGGAAAAAAAGGGAAATGGTCATTCAAAAAACATTCAATATTACGTAGATGGGTAGATTTTCATAATTTTTAAGAATTTTGAGAATGATTTTGTGATTCGATTTAAAACCATTTTGAGAAAGATTTTGTCCATCTCCGCTCAGCTCCAAATGCAAAATATCTCAAATTTTCTAAGAAAAGGCAAAGAGGTCAACACTTTCATAAGTTTTCCCATTCAAACATAATGCATTAGGTATATGTACTTATCTATTATCTACTTGATTTTTCATTAAAATGCTCGTTTTTTTGGCCCTGAGAGTGATTATACCCCTAATTACTCCCCTCAACCCTAAAACCGACCTTCCATCGTGCTAACAGAACATCGTTTTTTAAAACTTTCACATTTTAGCAGCTTATCGAACGTTTTTTTTTTCTTTTTAATTCACCATCGTGAAAATATTTCCATGAATAGGCCTTTTTTCTTCATAAACATGTTTTATAGCGCATGGGCCGACGAAAAACAATAATAGATAATGTCAACTCCGTTGAACTTGCAAAGTACACATCGCAAAGAGACTTTCATCGTCTACCAAGACGACTCTCTGTCGCCAACGAATTGATTTTTCAAACTATAAGGCGCCATTTAGAAAATGATACCGATTACTTTCTAATTTATAAGCAACAAATTTTATCGATTAATTTATATCAATGTAGGTCAACGTGATTTTATGATTATTATTTTTTTCACGTTAAATAACGTTAAATTGTTTGAAAAGTGGGAGGGTGCAAGTGAATTGGGTTTGTGATGATTTACCTACATTTGAATAATCCTTTTTAGAAATAGAATGATGAGTAATGCTAAAGCCGTAATGGCAATTCATTCACTTTTTTCCCAATTTCAACGTCTTTTAGCATACAGGAAATTATTGAAATTCATTAAAATTCGCCAGCGTGTCGAATTTTACTTTCATTAAAAGAAATTGTACCGAAAAACAATCGGTGGTTTTGAAAATGAAAAAAAAAAACTTTGACTGCAAAAATCTCGAAAACGAAGCCTCCTAGAGAAAAAATTAATCACCATTAGTAGAAAGAGAATTTCAAGCTCTACAATTTCAATTCTCAGCAATTTTTTCGTAGGACCCTTAGTTTGGTCAAAAAATCCACGTCTATGAAAAATTCAGCGCATATACAAAGTCAATGATTTTGAAAATGAAAAAAATTTAGATAAACATGGAATTTCTGACCCAACTAAGGGCCCTAGGAAAAAAATGCCAAGAATCAAAATTGTAGAGCTTGAAATTCTCTTTCTACTTATATCTATTGATTTTTTTCATTGGAGGCTTAGTTTTCGAGATTTTTGCAGTCAAAGTTTTTCTTTTTCATTTTCAAAACCATCGACCTTCTATATGGGCCACCCCTAGGCCACCCATTACATATTTACTGCGAAATATTGTAATTTGAAGAAAAATTTCAGTTAATATCAATCAAACTGCATCAACACAGAATCGAATAACCCGAAGAAAAAAAAACAAAAACAGACAAGAAGCTCATATCACCTCAAAACAAGACTTCTCCTACTCTCAACTCTGAATTAAGTTAAAATATAAGAAAAACATTTATAAAAACACTAAATAATAAGTAACTTGTTGAAATGAACAAATTTATAAGCAAACTACCAAGCTTTATGCACAAAAAGCTCACCCCTACACTCATCGTGCTTATTAATAGACAAAATTTACTTTCAGTTTCCGTTACCTAGAAAGTAACCAAGAATACAATCGTGTTCTTCCTGTTCCTTAACGATGAAATTTATGCAAAGAAAGGGTTAATTAAAACAAACACGATAACCTGTTGAGGATGCACATTCTTTAGCAAAAAGTCATTATCTGTGGCAAATTTCACAACGTAATCACATTCTAATGGCATTTTGTAGGTGCCATTGCCAAAAAGGGATTGACTGAAACCCAAAGCAGGCAAAAATTGGGTTGGGAAAGGCATTTTACAATAATTAGGTGAAAATTTTAATCGAAAATTGAAAAAAAAATCTACAGAGGTGAAACAAAATACACAAAGGTAACTTTATCATGTCCCTAAATTTTCCTATACTCCTTCTGAGCGATATTTCAAAATAATATCGCATCTTTCTACACCTTTCAACATAAAATATCATTCAAATCCTCAAATCCAACCAAATTAATCACACGTACACACAACAACGATAATTTACATGTTAGTCTCAATCAAGCTCATCAAATTCTCGATAAATTACTTAAATTATTACGAGATCTGCACTTACCAACAACAAAAAACACAATAATCAACCCACAACAAAATTTCATAACCATAAAGAAGCCGAAAAATACAATATAATTCTTTTGATTCACATTTTTGGTAAAAAAAAGCGCGATACAACTGCGAGCTCGAATATCAGCGAACAAATGAATGACCAAAAATTGTTTAAAGTATTGTCACTATGGTAACGCTGATGATCGGCAATTTGAACGGGTGCCAAAAAATAGTTGCATTTTTGAGCATCACTCGACTCGAGACGGTCATTTTCTAAATTTATAAATTTCCCTAGCTCGATTGAGCAACGATCCAGAATTTGGGAAAAATCATTGCTCTTAATTACCTCTTTTTTTTTTACCTCGAAAACAATCATTTGGAACGTATCATTTCCCACTTTGCCCAATTGGCATCATTTTTGGACAATTTTGCCCTATGATCATTTACTCGAAGGATCCAAGATGCCAAAATTGAACGATTTTCAAACATTTATTCTTCGTAAATAAGTAAATAAAGATCATAGGCTTTTGAAACCCCTATTTGTGGTTTTTCACATTGCGTGATGGCGGATTGTAATTTACGTAAGCGATTCGTGCGGTGCATATTTCCATCTAAATCAACTGTCAAGCTTTTTTTTAATTTATTGGTTTCAAAAGCTACGCCTTTTTGTGTTTACGAAATGGGTGCCACTTGAGACTATGTCATTGTGTCGTGGTAACATGACATGATGATTTTTCAACATCCATGCAACCCTTTTTATTCAATATTAACCCAGAATGGGGCACCTCCGAAGAGAATATCCCACATACCTACGACTCATTCATTCTCTTATCTTTTAATTTCATTCGATTGACCTCGACACGAGTAAAAAATTAGAAAAATTGAACCGAAAATCAATGAAATATATTTTTAAACATAATGACATTAATAAAAGGTAACAATAATACAATACAACAACTTCTCAAACGACTACAAACGTTACAAATAGTATGAACAGTTCTGCCAACTCTCGTCTTGAACCTTCTCTCTTCCGAGAACTCACTCTTGGTGTACAAATTCGCCGAAGCCACCCTCAGAATATAATTAGTATCTGGATGTAATTTATCAACTTCGTATCTCACATAACTATCCATTTTAGCTCTTGGTAAAACTGTAAAAAGAAAAAGTCAAAACCATCGCCTTAAAAATGCTGACCAAAGTCGTGCTTACCTGTGCTGAAATTCTGTTCAAACGGAGTCTCCCATTGCATATCTTCATCGATATCGAAAAAATACTGAAAAATGTACAACGAAGCTTCCCCTTGAGTTGATACGTAGAACTCAGCGGAATCAGAATCAATATCCCAGAGTCCGAGAACAGGGGTTCTCAATTTGGTGGTCTTCTTGATGTGGATTTTTTGCTCTACACATCCCAATTCGTTACAGGCTTCGCAAATGTATGCAGTTTCTTTCATCGATTCGGTCAACAGGACCTATTTTGATGAACGAATTCGAATAATTGAAATTTTCGAACCAATGAGTACCTAGCTAACTTCAACTTTAGGTACCTTTAAAACACTGGTATCATTATGAACTGTAATATTGACTTTGTCATTTTTAGGATCTAAAGGTATCCTATTCTTGTCATACCACACAAACCATGGATTAGGATTGGCACTCACTTCGCAAGTAACCGAGACAATTTCGTCGACGAATCCGTAAGTTATATTTGAAATGGATCGTGGAACTGGCTTATCTGTAATATTGTAGATAAGCATATATTATGGGACAACTTTTCGAATAAATTGTGAATTGTAGATAATGGAATAATGTTTTCAAGTATAATACTCGTGTAAATACGTACAATACACGATTAAGGCTATCTCTAATCTGTTACTGGTTGATTGAAATGGCCAGTGAGATATCACGCAGTAATATTTGCCAGCGTCACCAAGTCCCACTTCCGGTATTATGATACCTTCGCTGTGATATTGGTAGCGTTCCACTGTAAAAAATTAATGGTGATTTTAATTACGTTGCCTCAAAGCATAAATTTGGAAATTTTATGAATTTTGATTAAATTTAGATCAGTTTGATCGAGAAGGGTGGAAAAATGTAAGCAGCAATCAATCAAATTCTTAATTTGACAACCAGTGAATATATCAAAATACAGGTTGAATGAGGACCTCATCTTTCATTTCATTGAAAGGGTACAGGAAGGAAGGGATGCAAGGAGAGGGGAGAGGTAGGGTACAAAATAAGCGTAGGATTTTCATTTGGACGAAAAAAAAATGCTTTATCAGTTTATGAAAAAAATGATACAATTGAACTAAAAATATATTCATAGGGAAAAAGATACTTACAGAAGAATGACTCAGAGAAGAGTGAGGGGAGGGGAGGAAGGAGAATACGAGATATAAGATTTTCAGTTGTCAAAAAAATTAAATAGTATCAAAAAAATTACAAGATAGAAGCAACGGCAATCCTCCACACATTTTTTGAACCCCTTGATCTCCGCGAATTTTCACAAAAATTGGTAAAAAATACTCGTACTGTAAAAACTGAATAAAAATCATTAAAATCGTCGAAAATGTCGTAGAATTGTTGAGATATCCATAAAAATGATTCAAGATATTATAAGAACAGTCAAAAGATCAGGAAAACCATCGAAAATTCAGTTAAAATTATTGGTAAAAACTTCGTTAAAAAGATGAAAAAACTATAAAAAGTATTGGAAAATCTCGCAAAACATTGAGAAAATATTCATCAAAATCGTTGAAAAATGTTGTAAAAGTGATTAAAATGCCATAAAAATAATTGCAAATCCACAAAATTTTCATGAAAATCAGTGAAAAATAACGTAAAAATGGTAGAAAAAAAAACACGAAAATTTTGTGAAAATTTGAGCAGTTTTTACCATGATTTTTTAAAGCTTTTTTACAATATTTTTACTGATTTTTTTGACAAATTTTGAAAATTCAACATTTTTGACGATTTTTATGATTTTTTGATTATTTTTTTCGTATTTGAAATGAGTTTTATAAAAATTTTTTAACATCGCTTCGAGATTTGAATAAGTTTTTGTGATTTTTTGGCCATTTGGACACTACTTTTATCAATTCTGATGGCCATTTTGACAATTTTTACGAAATTTTCCAAGATTTTCATGCTTTTTGGAACAACATGACTTTTTGATAACTTTTTTCGCGTTTTAAATGATTTAAGTAATTGAACCATTTTAACAATTTTTACAAGATTTTAAATAATTTTCATGATTTTTTTAACCATTTCTACAATACTTTGACAGATTTGTTGAACAATTTCAACTAATTTTACGAAATTTTCGATCGATTTCATGGTTCTTGAACCGTCTTTACTGTATTTCTACTTGTTTTTTTCAACATTTTGACAATTTTTAAACGTTTTTAACATTTTTTAATAGATTTTTTAATACTTTTTTTTCATTTTTTAAACGATTTTTGTGAAAATTTCGACATTTTAGCAACATTTTCCAACAATTTTCAGGCTCTTTTGATTATTTTTTTCATATTTAAAATTATTTTTATGAAAATTGTAAGGTAGGTAATAATTTTTATGGGATTTTCGATTATTTTCATGATTTTTTTGACCATTTTTACAGAATTTTCATTTGTTTTTACGAAATTTACGACGATTTTCATGGTTTTTGGACTGTTTTTATTTTTACTGATTTTTTTTACATTTTGACAATTTCAACAAGATTTTCGACAATTTTCAAGGTTTTTTGATAATTCTTTCATATTTCTCATGATTTTTGTAAAAATTTACAAGATGCGTTCGACTTCATGATTTTTTGGCCATTTTCATGACATTTTTATCAATTTTTACAAAATTTTCAAAGATCTTATTGGTTTTTGAACTAATTTTACTTTTACTGATATTTTTTACATTTCAACAATTTCGACAATTTTCATGATTTTTGATAATTTTTTCAAATTTTTGATAATTTTTTCGTATTTTTCATGATTTTTGTGAAAGTTTTTAAAAAATTTATGAGTTGTTTGAAAATTTTCATGATTTTTTAGCCATTTTTATGAAATTTTTACCTATTTTTACATTGTTTGCCACAATTTTCGAGGTTTTTTGACTATTTTTACTTAAACTGATTTTTGTTTACATTTTTACAATTTCAACAAGATTTTCGACAATTTTCAAGGTTTTTTGATAATTCTTTCATATTTCTCATGATTTTTGTAAAAATTCTAACAATTTTTACGAGATGTGTTCGACAATTTTCATGATTTTTTGGCCATTTTCATGGCATTTTTACCTATTTTTACAAAATTTACGAAGATTTTATTGGTTTTTGTACTATTTTTACTTTTACTGATTTTTTTTTACATTTTAACAATTTCGACAATTTTAATGATTTTTGATAATTTTTTCATATTTTTCATGATTTTTGTGGAAATTTAAAAAAAAATTTACGAGATGTTTGAAAATTTTTATGATTTTTTGGCCATTTTTATGAAACGATTTTTGTGGTTTTTGGACTATTTTTACTATAACTGATTTTTGCAAACATTTTGACACTTTCAACAAGATTTTCGACATTTTCATGATTTTTTGATAATTTTTTCATATTTTTCATGATTTATGTGAAAATTATAACAATTTTTACGAAATGTTTGAGAATTGTCGTGATTTTGTTACAATTTCCTAATATTTTCATCAATTTCAATCATTTTTACCACATTTTCAACAAGTTTCATGACTTTTGACGATTTCTACGATATTTTTACTAATTTTCATAAAAAATCTAACAATTTTCACGAAATTTTCGACGATTTTCATGATTTTTGGGCTGTGTTTACAAATTTTTACTACTTTTTTGTTGACATTTTGACAATTTAAACACTATTTTTATGTTTTTGCGATAACCGCAAACTTGTAAAACACGTGACGAAATTTCGCGAAGCTGACTTTTAGACATTTTGTCAGACTTTTTTGGACTTGTAAAAATTTTCTAATTTTCATTCACTTTTTGGGCTTGAAAAATTTCAAAGATCACTCTGATTTTTAGAGATTTTGTCAGACAAACAATTTAGAGATTTTGAACTTGGAAAATTGTATAAATCAAGGTAACTTTTCGACATTTTGTCAGACAGACTTTTGGACTTGCAAAATTCCAGAGATTACCTGGACTTCCAGACATTTTGTCAGACTTTTTTGGACTTGGAAAATTTTTAAGAATTCAAATGAATTTTTGGACTTGAAAAATTTCAACTTTATGAACTCAGAAAAATTTCAAAAAAAGTTCAAATCAGAATTTGGCCAGACAGCTTTTTATCTAACGCTGAGTTTTAGACATTTTATCAGACTTTTTTGGACTTAAAAAAAATTTTCAAATTTTCATTCACTTTTTGGACTTGAAAAAATTCAAAGATCACTCTGATTTTTAGAGATTTTGTCAGACAAACAATTTAGAGATTTTGAACTTGGAAAATTTTATAAATCAGGGTAACTTTTCAACATTTTGTCAGACAGACTTTTGGACTTGAAAAATTCCAGAGATCACGTTGACTTTCAGACATTTTGTCAGACTTTTCTGGACTTGGAAAACTTTCAAGAATTCTAATGAATTTTTGGACTTGGAAAATTTTAGAGATCACGCCGATTTTCAGCCATTTTGTCAAGCTGTTTTAGACTTCTTGACTTGAAAATTTTTTTCAGATTTCGAACGATTTTTGGAGTTGGAAAATTTCTAAAATTCTGACTTCTTCGAGTTGGAAAAATTTTACCAAGTGTCAATCGTCTTTTGAACTTGGAAAAATTTAGATTGTTTCCAAATTTTACTTTTAGACATTTTACGAGACATTATAACAGTGTGTCTCACTCTTTAAACCTATTTTTTCACAGTTTCTACGTTTTTACGGATTTTTGTGAAAATTTTCACAATTTTAGAAGAATTTTCGGAAACTTTTATGATTTTGTGTCCATTTCTACGATATTTTCACCAATGTTTACGACAATTTCAATAATTTTTCCACATTTTTAACAGTTTTTATGATTTTTTGACCAATTTTATAATATTTTCGCCAATTTTTTAGGAAATTTTTGATCATTTCAGCAAAATTTCCAACAATTTTTATAATATTTTGACAGATTTAATCATATTTTAAATGATTAAAAACCTTTTAACAATTTTTGAACCACTTTTACAATCTAAACTTTTTCAAGTTCAAAAATTCATACCATCATGAGACCAACCAATCCAGTCCTAATATTGCAGGTTGCAGTATGAATTGCATAATGCAGAATCAGCAAATGGAAGGGACTGAACTACAATCTAATCTAGCACACCATGAATATATTCAAATGAAAATGAAATAAATTACAGAAAATTAGGTCTCCTTTGGATACAACGATTTCATTTGAAAATATTGAAATGTTCCAGACCCAATCCATTTATGATAAATCTGGCATTTAGTTTATAGAATTTACCAACCTGGTGGTAAAACATTCCCTCTAAATTCCCAATGCCTTCTCAAAGCAAGTTTCTCGTTTACTTCGCATTCTAAAAACACCGTATCATCTATGACTGCTTCGTAAACAGTGGGGCTATCGAAAATGATGGGCTCTGAAAAAATAAAATCAATATTTGTCTATCTTCTTTTGCTATGGACATAGGTACATTAGGTCGCTATTATACCTAAAACTTACCTTCGACATTTAAAGTGAATTGATTAGTATATTTGATGTTTTTAGTCTTATCAAAGGCAACGCATTCGTAATCTCCTTCTGCTTCTTTGGTAATATTTGTAAATACCAAAGCGATACCTTTCTGTACGGCTTGAGCATAATACATTCTGCAAAGATAAAATGCATTTTCGAGAAAAAAAGAATCATAGCTATATATTATAAAACCAAATACACCTACTTTTTGACATTTTCCTTCACAGGTACGTTCGCTTTGATCCATTTTATTTCATGGTACGTCTCGTAACACCGACACACAACTCGATAGTTCTCGTTCACATATCGATAGGTAACCATCCAAGGAGGATATAGCTCCAAACCTATGCACAAATCCCAACCATCACTCAACGAGCCTACTCCCAAGCTCTAGCTTAATTTACAAATCTAAAAATAAACTCACTTTTAGCACTAGTTTCGTAACCATTGTACCCGCGTATGCAACAAATTACACTTAATGCAAAATAAACTGTTCTTACGTTGAACATTAACGAAGCTCTGAACCGAAATCATCGAATCATTTGGGCGAAACTTTCAGCCAAGTAAAAATGAAACGAAACCTTCAATACGGGTATCTGCGCGGCGCCAAATCGTAATTTTGTTGTCGGAATCATGTCGCCGGTTACCATGGTTTTTTTCTATGTTTATAACGTTCCACAAGATGACTACATTGATCTCGAAATTTAGCCAATTGTGTCAGAAAATAATACGCCTATGGTTTCTTTCATCGAGAAAAACATTTGTATTGAAAGTACTAAAGTGAAGAGGTCGCAGGTGACAGGAATTTTTGGCACTTTGACAAAAAAAAAAATAAAAGAAATAGTTCGTTCAACTTTATAAAACGTAGGCAGGTCTATTAATGCGACGATTTATGTCAATATCTCGTCCAAATAAATTTTTAATTTCATAATATGAGAAATTTTCAGCTATTTATGGACTAATTTCAAACCTGGGTTCATTTCCCTCCAAAATTATCCTCCCTCTTTGAAAATTTTCAGCTCCAAGTTATTTTTCAATAAATAGAATACAATTTCCCTCCCCCAAAGATTCTCACTCCTCGTAAAATTTTCATTAAAAACGAACGTTATGTTCTAAGGTCAAAACAACGACCTTATCCGAACTTGCCCGAACATAAACGACACACGGAAATTCGTATTACTGGTACGATTGTATACTCACAACCAACACGAGTTCCTACAAGATAGTTCGACCACAAATGATTAATTTATAAATAGAGAAAATTCATCGCGTGCATGTGCGTCTCATTCAATTAATTAATTTTTTTCGCATTGTTATCAAATTCTCGAACCTATTCGCGATGGTGAATCGAGCTATGTAATTGAGAAACCGGTTCAACAGTCGATCAACCGAATGCCAGTTAAAATGTTATTCCAAGTGACGATTTGCTTGCTGCTCTGCCAAGGTATTTTTTTTACCATATTTTTACACCATTTTTCGCTCACTCATTAGCAATTCTTCAACCGGTGTTTGCTCCGTTTGTGTTCGTGACCGAAAAAATACATTATATCGATGCTGACTCCAACCCGAGCTGAATACAGAGTATTTTTAGACTCCCTAAAAATTTTTCTAAACCTAGTCTGTTGCATGATCAAAATATCACATGCTCGTTGAAGTTTTTATATCGTCGTTTTATCAAGTACCAAAGACGTCTGCTTTAAATTGTTTATTTTTTATCTTCGTAGCGTATATAGTTAACTAGTTATTATGTTCTAATTAAGTACACCCATTAAACATCACCTCTTTTTTTTCTCGATAACAGAATCGCATACATTGCATATAACCATATTCCATACCGCACACCGACCGTCTGAATTTACTTATAATTTTAACCATGATTCAATCATACCGCCGCCAGTATTAAAAATGTAAATTTTTCCATTTCCCAATTCAGGCCATTAGTACATACTCGATTCACTCACGTACAACATAAAACACCTGGTCTTATGGTCGCGTATACCTACAAAAAACTATTATTTATTAAACCATCGCCACCGCCCCTCCCATAACCATACCAATGAGATTATTGTTTATTTTTATTACAGCGTTCACCTCAGCCCAACAACAATATCAGTCAGGAAATCCACACCAGTTGGGAAGCTCTCAAGAGGAAATATCACCGGTTTTTAACGAGTAATTAACGTTTATATTACGAAATTCGACGAGTCCATATGTGAAACCACTTTAGGTGTTTGATTCTTGGCCCATTGACGAGCGCAGCGGAGCAGGGAGAGGTGTGAAAAAAATTTGTAATGGCGGTTGTCATATTTGAAACATGTGGCCAACAGATTTACTGCGCTAAAAGTGTCAGAAAAGTAGGACTAAGATAAGAATACCTGGGGAATTTTTGCAATTGGCTGGTGATGGAGGGAAGAGGAAGTGGAATAGTGTCCTAATTTGGAAAATGTAACGATTCGGTGTGAAAAATTGGACTCGTTTGAACTCTATTAATGGAAATGAGCTGAGTAGGGGGAGGGGGGAGGAAAGCTTGAATTTGCAAAACTGAGCAATAAACCATTTAGATATGTACGAAGGCTTGGAGAATTTTGAATAGGTACTTTTCTCTCATGAAAAAAAAGACAGAATCGTCAGAAATTGTCGAAAAAATCAAGAGAATTTGGAATAAAAGTGCCACAAAAAATTATTCAAAAATCACAAAATTGTCAAAAATTTCATTAAAATTGGCGAGATTCGAAAACAATTTTAAGAAAAATCATGCCAATGAAAAACTTGTTGATGCAATACGAAGAAATGTCTGAGAAAATTGTAAGAATCATTGTTCAGATATCGATTAAAAAATGAATATTGCCGCAAAAAAAATGAATGAAGTTATGAAAAATTACAAAAATCCCCCCCTCCCCCCACAAAAAAACCAAGAAAGTTATCAAAAATACAAGCATCATTCAAAACCTTCAAATTTAATGAAAATTATTTCAAAAATTTCATTTAACTTCACTAGAGAAAATGAAAAAAATTTGAACGTGATCAAAAAACCATAAAAACTGAAATTTTTTGGAAAATCGTGATTCATGGAAAAACAGCCTACTTTATAAAATTTTCCAAACACCCCCTCCCCCTCCTTTCCTCAAAAAAACAAAAAAATTAGTTTAAAAAATCATTCAAAACAGTTCAAATTTAATGAAAATTTTTTCAAAAATGTCATTCAACTTCACTAGAGAAAATGAAAAAAATTTGAAAGTTATCAAAAAACTATAAAAACTGAAATTTTCTCCTTTCCTCAAAAAAACTATAAAATTAGTTTAAAAAATCATTCAAAACAGTTCAAATTTAATGAAAATTTTTTCAAAAACGCCATTCAACTTCGGTAGAAAAAATGAAAAAAATTTGAAAGTAATCAAAAAACCATAAAAATTGAATTTTTTTGGAAAATCGTGATTCAAGGAAAAACAGGTCATTTTATAAAATTTTCCAAATACCTCTTCCGTCCCCCCACCCTCCAAAAAACTATAAAATTAGTTTAAAAAATCATTCAAAACAGTTCAAATTTAATGAAAATTTTTTCAAAAATGTCATTCCAAAAAATGAAAAAAATTTGAAAATGATCAAAAAACATAAAAATTGGATTTTTTCTGGAAAATCGTGATTCATAGAAAAACTGACCTCCTTATAAAATTTTCCAAATATCCCCCCTCCCTCCAAAAAAACTAGAAAATTAGTTCAAAATATCGTTCAAAACAGTTCAAATTTAATATAAATGATTTCAAAAAAATCATTTAACTTCAAGAGAAAAATTTTTCGAACGTGATCAAAAAACCACAAAAATTGATTTTTTGGGGAAAATTATGATTCAGGTGAAAACAGGTCGACTTATGAAATTTTTCAAATATTCTCTCCCCCTCTCCAAAAAAAAAACTAGAAAAGTGGTTAAGAACATCATTCAAAACCTTTCAAATTAAATGGAAATTACCCGTATTTCAAAAATTCTATTTAAATTCAAGAAAAAAAATGAAAACTTTTTAAAAGTTATCAAAACACCAAAAAAATTATGATTCATATAAAAACAGACTGCTTTATGAAAATTTCCAATATTCTCACCCCTTCTAAAAAAAACTTTTATTACTGCCATCGAAGAAAAATAAAAGGTTGAAATTTTGAGTTCATAATTCAGATATTTCAGGGCCTGAAATGAATGGCCCAAAATTAAAAATTTGTATTTTCTCAAAATCATTGAAAAAAAATCATGAGATTGTGTAAATTATCATGAAAATCAAACAATTA
Organism: Pseudococcus longispinus; assembly: GCA_900064475.1. Taxonomy (NCBI): domain Eukaryota; kingdom Metazoa; phylum Arthropoda; class Insecta; order Hemiptera; family Pseudococcidae; genus Pseudococcus; species Pseudococcus longispinus. Next base: position 5,423 of record FIZU01017155.1, on the reverse strand, counting down.
TGGGAAAATTATTAAATAAAAATGATGCAAAAGTTTCATTGAAAATTATGAAAAAAACTGTTGAAATTCGATGAAAATTGCTGGAAAAAATAATCACAATGTACCCTACTTAATTACAGAGAAATAACAATAAATATAATTTGCTTTAAAAAATTGAAAACCAAAGATAATTTTTGAAATCTTGTGAAAAATCATTCAAAAATTACTTGAAAAAAGTTCAATACCAAGACTGAAAATTTTTTGAAAAAACCTTGAAAAACTATCAAATAAAATACAATGTTTGAAAATCATCTAATTGAAATACTCGAAATTTCGAAAAATGATTGATAAAAAAATGTTTTAAAAACCTACTTCAATTTTACTGGACTATATTGGGAAACTGTTTTATATTAATTCATAAATAAGAATCCAAAAAATGAAAAAAAATCATTAAAATTCAAACATATTTTTGAGAAATCATAATCAAAATGAAATGCTGTAAAAATGAAAATATTATATAAAAAGATGTGGGGGGGGGGGGGGGGGGGGGGTAAATTGAAAATTTTCGACCTGAATATAATTTTTCTCAATTTTTCCAACTCGAAATCAAACATTTTCTCAATTTCATAAAAAAAAGTTAATCATTTTCGAAAATTTCTTAATTTCAATGTGATTTTTCAACTCAGGATTTGTTCAGAATTTAAAAACCGAAAATTTGTTCTTTTCTCCTTTTTTTTTTGCATCTATCGCTCGATAAATTCTTTCTACCCCCCCCCCCCCTCCCTAACTGGAAAATGAGATTGTTTTGTTTATAGAAAACAAAATAAAGTCTTTTTTATCATTCTCAATGATCAATTTTCAAAGATTTAGTTTTTTTTTAAAATTTTTTTCTCAAAAATTCGTGTTATTTTGTATTTTTATGATTTTCATGTTCCTGAGATACGAATCTTGCGACTAAAAATACAATTTTGTCAACCTGCCTTTTGTTCGATATAGTTTTGCAGAAGTACAAAAATTGTTTAAAAAATCAAATACAGCAATGACTCTGACTCTCGGGGATGGAAAACTGAAATAATTTCAGTTTCAGTTTCGATTTTCAGTTTTGAGGGTTTCAGTTTCACTTTTCAGTTTCAGTTTTGAATTTTTCAGTTTCAGTTTTAGTTTCAGTCTCAAAAAATCATTTCAGTTTCCAGTTTTATCGGTTTCAGTTTTATTTCGGTTTTCATTTTTTTCTATCGCTGACCAAACGTGACGTTGAAACGAAACAAGAATTGGCATTCAGGATAATAAAAAAAAACTGGAACTGAAAACAATAATTTTTTCAGTTTCAATTTCCAGTTTTTAGTTTTAGTTTCTGTTTCACTTTTCAGTTACTTTGAATTTTTCAGTTTTAGTTTTAATTTCAGTCTCAAAAAATCATTTCCGTTTTCAGTTTTATCGGTTTCAGTTTCATTTTTGTTTTTCAGTTTTCCATCCCTGATCACTCTTGAACTATTGCGAACAATCAAAAAATACTCTAAAACCCATTAAAATTACCAAAAATACAAGGGTGTCCCATTTGTAAGGTTGATGGGTTTGAAAATTAAAAAAAAACATTTGTACTGCAAAAATCTCAAAAATATAAGGCAATTTTGACATGCAAACATCTCGAAAATTAAGCCCTTTTTGATTGCCTGCTAGATACCTCGAAACTTGCTCAAAATATTACGAAAACTTTTAAAATAGAATCAGCGTTCATCAGGGTGGCCCATTTGGAAGGTTGACGGTTTTAAAATGAAAAAAAAAAAACATTTTCATAGCAAAAATCTCGAAAATTAGGCCTCCTAGAAAAATACTAATAGCTCTTAAGAGAAAGAGAATTTAGAGCTCTACAATTTTCATCTTTTGCATTTTTTTCATAGCACTCTTAGTTTGGCAAGAAAATCCATATTTATAGGAAAATTAATGAAAATACTTTGACTGCGAATTTCTCGAAAATTAAGCCCCCTGGGAAAAAACCTAATAGAACATGAGGGAAAGAAAATTCCAAGCTCTACAATTTTTATCCCTTGCATTTTTTTCGTAGCACCCTTAAATTGGCCAGAAAATCCATATTTATGGAAAAATAGATGAAACAATTCTGACTGCAAATATTTCGAAAATTAAGCCTTTTTTGATTGCAATAATATCGAAAACTAAGCCCCCTGCGAAAAAAATTATTAGCACATGAGAGAAAGAAAATTTCAATCTCTACAATTTTCATCCCTTGCATTTTTTTCGTAGCACCCTTAATTTGGCCAGAAAATCTACGTTTATGAAAAATTTTACGAAATCGATGATTTCAAAAATGCAATAATTTTCAACTGCAAAAATCTCGAAAACTAAGCCTCTTCGAAAAAAAACTATGAAGTCTGAAAATAAAGAAAATTTCAAGCTCTACAATTTTTATTCTTTTCATTTTTTTCGTAGCACCCTTAGTTTGGTTAAAAAATCCAGGTTTACAGGAAATTCACACAGTCGATGGTTTTGAAAATGACGAAAAAAGCAAAAAAAATAGCATCGAATTTGTAAATTTCTTATAAATATGGATTTTTTTTACCAATTTAAGGGTGGTACGAAAAAAATGGAAGGGGTAAAGATCGTAGAGCTTGAAATTCTCTTTCTCTAAGACCTGCTATTTTTTTTGATATGAGGCTTACTTATCGAGATTTTTGCAGTCGAAGTTTTTTTTTCCATTTTCAAAATCATCAAGTCCTATAAATGGGCCCTTCTGTATAAAGAAGTGAAAATTTGGTAAAATTAAATTTTTCTAAAATCATACGTAGAAATTCAGCGAAAATTTTCCAAAAATTGTGGAAAATGAAAAAAAAAATCATAGAAAAAATCATGAAATTTTACATAATAAGTTGAGAAAGCTTGAAAATTGAGCCATAATTGCTTCAAAAGTCAAAAAACAGATATAATGTAATTCAAACAGTTGAAAAATATTCAAAAAATATAAAATGGCAAAAAATTGTGGCGATAACATTTTCAATGTTTTTTTGCTGTTTTCTCTTGGTTTCAAATTTTTCAAACAATTTTGTCCAAAATCTTGTATCATTTTTCTAAAAATAGTTCCCCATACAATAAAACGATTCAAAAATACCCAATCATCATTCAATAACTCATAATAAACACGTAGAAAAAACACAACAATAGAAAATATACGATCATTCCTCAGGGAACAAATACGAATAATCGATATTTCCAATCTATTAACTGCATTCAAGATTACTCGGTAATTTGATTAGTTAATTAAAAACAGATAACACAATACAACGTAGAAATACATAAACCGCGAGCTGGTTCGCTAAGTGCGAAAAAAATTGGTAAGCCTGTTCGACATCTGGCAACGTGACTTCTCTTACAGATATATTCGCGCTTAAGCTATTACAGCAGGACGAAAATATTCTCCATTTTACGACGTCGCTATCCCGCCACAAGAGTCCATAAAACAATCGTATCGACCATCGACTTATATACTCAGCCCCGCATTTTCGAATAACCTTGAGCCAGTCCACAATGCATAAATTTTCGGGCCATGTTTAATTGAAATCACTTTGTTGCCAATTATCAGAGCTTCGTCCACATTCGGCGAACTTGTTGAGATATATACGTGACCTTAACATTTATATTGTATTCTTTCAAGTCGTAAATAACGCCAGCACGTGATCATTGTAAAAAAAATTCCAACTTATGTTTTTACAGAATCGCACCTGACGACGAGAATGGTCCTTTTGAAGAGATATCATATAAACCAGTTACCCTAGAACGGCAGTATAATATTACCAAGAAACAACAGCATTGCCTTAAGATAGGCAATCAAGTGAAAAGTATATCACGTGCTTCTCTATGGGCTCCTTTGTCGAATTCAAAACATCATGACACTCTCAAGGTTGTCTGTGGCGGGCAACAGCAACCCAAGATGTGGTTCGGACAAAGTAAATATCAAGAAATCGACTATAATCAAAAGTACGTACTTATGTAATTTTTTTCCTGTATAAAAAATTTCAAAAAAACACGCCATAAAATCAACTATACTCGCGAAGGTTGAAACCGTTGGGTGTTCGGTTGGATTTTCAGCCAAGTGGAATAAATTTAAGAAATTATGTTCTAAAATCGTCTTCATTATACGACATATTCGTGATATTTTCACATTTTTTTTATAGGCGATAATTTTAGAACGAGGGGTAAAGACGAGCAAAGAAATTCTAATTTTATTCGTTATTCGGTTCAAGTTCCCCTTTTTTCATACCAACATTATGACGAAAAAAACCGTCAACTTTTTCTTTCAAAAAGGTTGCTGACTGGTTTAATTTACATTTTAAATTCTAACATATGTCAAACGGAAATATCTACTAGAGAAAGAAACATTTCGTTAAAAAAGAATCAACCAAACAGATACTAAAATATGTACATCAACTTATTTGAACATACCCAAGTACAGCATCGCATCCATGACGTTGGTATTCTTCACCAAACAATTCGAAATGACCATAGATACAATTAACCTTGAAAATATTCTACTATTTTACACAGTGACAAAAAAAATTTCAGCGTTGTAACTTTTAAATTAGAATTTCATACAATGATCCAGCACATGGCATTATTTTTTATTGCATCTGACTCCTACATGCAAATAACCTTGATTCAATTCGTATCTTCTCATGTATCCACGCATTTTGCATAAAATTAGACTCTATAGATAAATTTTGAATGTTCGCAGGGTAAAGAGTTTAACCTATGAAGATGTTAATACCGCCATTATTGGGTTGCGAAAGATGAAGGGGACTTTGAGCTTTGGTTGGTATCATTTGCTAATGTTGAAGGTACCATGACCAACTATCGATTGAATGGTGATATTTAATGGAATATTTTTAACTGTAGAATTACCCGGATGTAATGTCTGCGTGAAGAAAAACGAGGCTGATCCTAATTACGTGAATGTTTTCATTGCTCCGAGTAATGGTAAGTGGAGTGTTCGAAATGATGATTGGTTTATTTATTTGGTTATTTGAGTTTGATTTTGTTTCCTTTTTTTGTTCTGTTGATAGGTGTAGAGGAATTTCCAAGTGGAAGTAAAGTAGATTTAAACCTCCAAGGATCCTCTAATGAAGGTAATATTACTATTGAGGATTTTTTATGCAGAGAGGAAAATATTGAGGTCTCTGAAATTGGATGAAATGCGTTAAAAAAAACTGATTTTCTCACTGTAAATTTCATAATAAGTCTTCAACAATCAAAAAATTTCACTTCAAATGAGTTTTTAAAGCGAAATTAAAATTTTAGAAAAAAACGAACTGTATCGTCGCAAATATCTTGAGAATCGGTTCACAAAATTGAAAACTGCATATGACCTTTTTTATGCGTCTTTTCAAATGCTATTAAAAAGGTCATGTGCAATTTTCAAGTAACTGCAATATTCA
>FIZU01017142.1:0-24582 GCA_900064475.1 Pseudococcus longispinus | reverse complement strand
CCTCGGAAATAGGGGGGGGGTTATAAATTTCGGTGGTGAGTTTTTACATCAGGGGTTACATTTAGGACCACTTTTGAGAAAATTTGGGTCGAGGGCTGATGTCACTATCTTACCCAGGAAGGCCTTTGAAAAAATCAAAATCTCAAAATTTTTCCAAGTTCAGCGATTGAAAGTTTCTAAAATTTTCACACACCAAAAAATCATTGAGAGATTCTCAGTTTTTGACGAATCTCTGAAATTTTCCAAATGAATTAGTCAGAATCTCAAAAGTCGAATGTTGAAAAAATTTCCGAGCTCAATAAAAGCCAAAATTTTCAAATTTTTGTAGTCCAAAAATGTGACTGGAACCTGCTGGCGTTACATTGAAACCCATTACACTATTTTTTGGTCGACTAACTGTTCAAATTCTCAGAATGTTGGGTGACCAGGAGGGGCGGGGGGAGGGTGTCCACTCAGAATTTTGGAGAATTTTGAACCGGATATCGAAGTATTTATTTTACCTCTAAATTCATTTCTGAAGAAATTTCAGATTGAAATGCTGAAGGCAGCTCAAGAGGGTGGGACTTGACTCAAAATTATGAGCAAAATTATCCCCCAGAATTGGGTAGAGGATTCAAAAAGTCAAAAACCATGCATTTTGATATCCAACTCGAAATTTTCTCAAATTTTGAGTCAACCCCCCCTCCCCTCCCTCCCCTTCCCATTCGGTAAGAAACATAAATTTCGGAAAATGTCGAATTTTGATGTATCCCTTCACTTCTCCAAATTCGTATTCTTGGTTTAGGGTCAAAGTAAGCTGCAAAATAAGTTCAAATGATTTGAAAACATCAAAATGCCTCAATAAAAGATGTTTCAACAATCTCCTAATATTTTACAAAGAAATGACCTGAGAATTTCAGAAAATTTTAATTAAAATTTAGGTAAAGTTGAAATTTTTTGGAATTATCACAAAGATTCATTGAAAAATTTTCGACGTCGTGTTCAAACAATCATTTCATAAGCAAAAAATTTCTGGAATCGCCTAAAAATATTGTTTGTATATGTATATCTTGGAATTGTCTGAAAATTTGTAAAAATTGCTCGAAATATTAAAATAATTGCATGAAATAAAAAAAAAATTGTTCAAATGTCATGAAAATTGTTGAAAATTGCGAAAGATTGACGAAAAATCAACAGAATTGTGTGAAATAGTTTGAAGATTGTCTCAAATGTCCTGAAATTTTGAAAAATTATGTAAAATACCATAAAAATATTATTAAAATGCTGTAGAAATTCTACAAAACGGTTTATAAAAAATGATAAATTCTATGGAAATTGTTTCGAAATGACTTAAAATTGAAAAAAAATGACATAATTTTGTTAAATTTTGGTAAAAAATAAAAAATGCTTTAAAAATCATAAAAATTTTTGAAGATGTTGGAAAAATTCATTTTTTGGTAAAATTGCTACCATAATGTAATAAATTTAAGAAATATCAATAAAATCGTATGAAAATTGTTGATTTTTTCTGAGGAATGACGTAAAAATGAGTAAAATATTTCAAAAATTTTGTAAAGTCAAAATGTAGTCTAAAATATCATTAAGTTTGTTTAAAAACATGATAAAAAATTGGTCAAATTTCATTAAAAATTGAAAAAAGAACAAAGTTTTTAAAAAATTTGAAAATCACACCAAAATAACCTTAAAATCATCAAATGTCAACAAAATTGCTTAAAATACTTCCAAATAAGTTTAAAGTTGAATAAAAATTGTAGAATCATCATGAAAATTGTTCGAAGTACACCTGTGAAATAATTATTTCAAAAATCATAAGTTAGTAATGTTTGACACATTTTGATCAACTTTAAGCAATTTTAACAAATTTTTCAACGCTTGATCTGATTTTAAAGGATATTTTTTAAATGATTTTCGGTCTTTTTGAACGATTTTCGTCGATAATTGAAATAATTTTAAATATTTCATTAATATTTTGACGGAATTTCATAGATTTTAAGAAATTTTGAACGATTTTTGTAATATTTCATGTAATGTTAAGGCCATTTTAACGATATCGGTGGCAAATGGAAAAAAATTCTCTGATTTTAATAATTAGAATAAGTTTCAATCATTTTTTCAGAATTTTATCAATTTTTTAGGATTTTATCAATTTTTTAGAATTTTGATCGATTTTTTGTGAATGATAGCTCAAAAATCTTCAATGGCTATTTCATTTTAATTTTATGCAATTTTGACTGATTTTCGAAAAATTTTATGAATTATGACATTCGGACGATTTTTTACCAATTTGATGGAGAATTCAAGTGTTTTGCGCTATTTCTTCCATTTTTTCATTTTTCGACAACTTTTTTTTTGGGAAACTAAACTCTGCTAATGCACTTTGCAAAATACGAGTATTTTTTCTAAAAAAAAAAAGTAACGATAATAATGAAATCCCAAACATCGATGCCCTATGTAAATCGCTGTAGAATAGTAACTACGTATGAAAAAAAAAACCAGCTCCCCATAAATTTTTTCAGAACCATTCTCGATGAAAATAAGGCAGCTTAAACGCTTCCATCTCAGCTCAGCTTTCTTCCATCCAATACGACTACGCGGATTTGTGAAACTCAGCTATACGTATCGCCATTTCATATGTTAATGAATTTCTAGCTATTTTTTCTCTCCGAGTATATATTTTTTCTCTGCGAGATCGTTCCGACACTCTAGAATTATCCGATATTCACCTAAATTCCTACATCTCCCCGAGTTTCTGGTCAACTTTCACTTTTACGCTGCGCCACGTCGTCGTCATCGCGGGCCTCGCCAGCGTAAAGTTTACGCGCGCGCCCGGCCTCATCTTGGCAAATTTTCCGCGGGTGTGAGAGAGAGAGAGGCGATGTGGAGAAAGGTCGTTGAACCAAGATGTATACGAGAGAAAGATTTGCAAAACATCGTTGGTAGGTAGTAGGTAAGGCACCACGTTGTTGTCACAGTTAGCTCGTACGTTGTATAGTATACTACAAATACGTAGTATACGTAGTATACAATGTTATGTCGGCTTCGACGATGACGTTTAAAAGAAAAACGTTGTATGAAAGATACGAGGCCAAACGCGATAATTTATAGCGAAAACTTCTTTCTAGCGAACGCTATAATGTTACTCTCGCGATATTGTTTCCACGTGAAATACCCTCCTCGTACGGCCTCCTCCTGTTGGGTAAATTTTTACGTATGTGTTTAGAAAAGCTTCACCTTTTAAGCTGAAGATAGAAAAATATTGTGCGTATTTTCCATGGGCTTGGGCATCGACCTTTATGCTCGAACAAGTTTCATAAGTTTCATCTGTATTGTTGAAATCGCCTTCTGCGCAGTACACGAGTTCGCTACAAGCGAACTCGAGCTCAATATATCGCGGTGTCTTTAAACTTTCATGGACGCAGCACCGAGCGATTTACGTTTACATGATCACCATCTTACGATGTTGGTAACGTGTCTCAAGCATTATAAGCAGGTTGAGTAGTTCGAGTGGTGCAAGGATGTGAAATTATGCATCGTGTAGTGAGTTTGTTGGTGTCTTTGATGCTTTGTGTATTTGTCTATTTGTGAGGATACCGATTACTTTCTTCAGGGTTGTGAAGTCCCTAGTGAGGGAAAATTCATACGATGGTACCTAAATCAGTCAGTCACTTAAGAACAGACTTGATTGAAGAAAACGTAGTTTTTGACACAATTATCAATTAATTTGGAGCCACAAGTTGTCCCTTACATGATTTTTGGAAATTTTGGCCTAAAAATGTAATATTTTTAAAAGTACGTTTTGACTGATGAAATTCCAAAAGACCATTGCATCACTTTTGATGGCTTTCGAGCAGGGCTGCCAACTGATAATAGTGAAAAGTCACGAGAACAGTTAATATAAAAATCATCAAAATCCCAAGATTGCTATTTTCAGCAAAATTTGCCAAAAATCACCAAAATTTCAATATTTTTTGCATAAATCTTGAGTGAAAAAATCACGAAATTATGAGAGAAATGGAAAATTTAGAAAACTAAAACATCAAATTAGTTAGGTACTTTCAGAGAATTTGAAAAAAATCACCAAAATGTGTATGAAATTTTGAGAGAACTGGAAAATTTGGAAATTAGCAATGTAAAATTAGTTACTTTGAAAAAATTTATTTGAAAAATTCATCAAAATGTTTGTTTTTTGCGAGAAGTTGAAATGACAAAGGAGTATTTCTATTCCCAGATTCGGAAATGTTCATTATTTTCGAGTTTGTCATTATTTTTCCATTATTTTCGACATTTTCGATTCTTTATTACTGAATTTTCTGTTGAAAAATGAAAAGATACATGAAAAATAGCATGAAATTAGCACAAAAGTGAAGAAATTACTCTCGAATCACCCTGTGCTTACACTTTCGACGACTCAAACTTTACCTGTACCTAAATATGATGAAATTTAAGCTTTAGAATGCCTTTTCTTGGAAAAATGTTTGCTCTGTTAGCTCGAATTTAATAATTTTCCGTATTTTTCCAAAATAATGGATATTTTTTCATATTTTATAAGAAATTACAATTTTATTAGCGTATCTGTCCCCCCCTCCCCCCTGTTGACAGCTAAAATGTTGGACCTAAAAATGCCATAGTGAAATTTAAGCTCCTGAATGTTTTCTTTTTTTTGAAATTTTTTGCTTTCAATGAATTTTCTTGTTTTAACAAAATAGCTGAAGGATTTTTTTTTCAATTTTACATAAAATCACTTCATTTCTCACCAACCTTCCCCCTCCCCCAACAGAATGACTGTTTCAATTTTTTGAATCGTTGAGTCTGGTCATTTTTCAAACATTAGTCAAAAGGATTTTTCTTCGAAAATTGGGAGTGGGAACCTACTGAATTGGAGAGGTGGACGTACTTGGTAAATTTAAGAAAATTTTTTCAATTTCATCTCACGAAATACAGAATGCATCAAAAAATTTACCCTTTTCGCCAAAATTAGTCGTTTTTTGTCATTTTTTTGGGCCAAAATCAGTCATTATTGGTGATTAATTCATTATTTTGAACAATTTGGTCAATATTATCATTGAAACCACAGTAAAATCATTTTCAAGCTTTGAAATTTAGTCTACCAGTAGCCAAAATTAGAGTAATTTTTTTGTGAGATCGATTTTAGAAATCGGTTCAGTGGTTCTCCCAACATTTATCAACAATTGATTGAAAAATCAACGAATTCCTTTCTTTTCAGTTGAATAGCTGTTTTTAGTTGCTGGTGAGAAAAAAAATTGTATAATGAAAAATGACGATGTTTTAATTCTCTACAACTTTCGTTTGAAACTTTTTTTCGTATCGTTAATTTGGATAATTTTTTCTACAGGGTGTCCTAAAAAAAGAATGATTTTCGGATAAAAAATCACGATACGAAAAAAAGTTTGAAACAAAAGTTGTATAGAATTGAAAATTGATCATTTTTCATCCTACAACTTTTTTTATCCCAGGTAATGGGGTGGTGTTTTTTTTGAAAAAGACCGTAATGGGGAAGTAGGGGTGATTTGTCCTTCGGTGATGATTTTGAAACTAACTGCAGGAAGTTGACCTTTATAGTCTAAAATCATCGTGATGAAAAATTTTCAGAAAGTCACCTTCCATCTCTCTCTTCCTGGGGTTGTAATTGTGAAAAAACATAGTTAGATGCGTAAAGGTGATTTAACCCTCGGTGGGAATTTTGAAACTAATTAGTGGAAGTTGGTTATCGTGGGTGGAATTTTTAGGTCCTGTCTCACTCCCACCCTCTGCCAGGGAGGTCAAATGCGTTTTTTTGTTGTAAATTTTCATTTTCTACAGTTCTCAAGTGAATATTTTCAAAATTGCAGGGATAATAGACCTTCCTAAAGATCATTCTTGTGAATTTTTTCAATTTTTTTACAAAGTTCCTTGATATTTATGATTTTAAAGCGTAATTTCGACATGTTCCTTGAGAGGTGCAATAAAAATTGAAATATTTTTTCTTCAGAATTTTCTATATGAAATAGAAAACCCTCAAAAACGCGAAAACCCAATTTTTTCACAATTTTTCGCTCTTGAAATGGTATTTCTGATGGAAATTGTTTTTTTTTGTAATATTTTTTCACTCATCAGTGACACCTAAGTACACCACCATCCTCAATTTCGACCATCAATATTGTTAATTTTTTCGATTATTTCGAATTTTTATTTGAAATACCCGAATAACGCCTGAGAACCCACAACTTCCTCCAAAATTTCGAAAATGTAACTCATTGAATGAAAGAGTCAAAGAAGAGTCCGACTTTTCTGTGCTGTAACTCTTCTCGTGACTCGTGCGACTCTTTCTCGACTCCAGAAAATACTCCTTGAAATAAGGAGTTTCAAAAGACTTCTGACCCAATTGGAACCCCCCCCCCCCACTCGTTCTCACGTCACTAAATGACCTTAGATTCAAAATCGTTCAATCAAATAAGAAAAACCAATCGAGAGCCAAATTCAAAACTTGAAATCCTCCTCTTCTGGAAGGTTCAAATAAGGAAGAAATACAGAGCCTCGACCCGAAAGAACGTGTTCTCATCTCAATTCGTTCATTATACGTCCTTGATGGGAAAATCAATCATAAAATCGCCTTTAACTCTCTGACGACGCGGAAATCCCCTCACCAAGCAAGAATTATACTACGTGTATGTACTCGTACTATAGAAGCTCGTCGAGTATGCGGTAGTACACCGTTTGGAATTCGTACCCGCGTGTTTGTCTGGCTCACCTGAAAAACATCGACTATACGTCGAACAAAAGACCCAGTCAATACGCTATAAAGAATTACCGAAGGGAAAAAGAAAAATCATCGGTAAATTGGACCCGGCTCAGACTATATTATTACTCGATGTGTAAATGGGAATACTGTAGCGTATTTTTTTTTTTTGTTTTTCATTATCGTATATACTCTCGTATAGAGGTATCGATTTACAAACCCTATGAATTGAATTTCGCCTGTATCGGATGAATTGCCTTTATACGCGTATGCCTCTTGTACCCACAACTGGCGAAAATAAATTACTTCCTGTTTTCCGTTATTTGTTCGATAATTGGCATGAGCCGAGTCGTGGCCGCAAGGCCGATCCATGCGAGGTGGAGTTGGTACGACTTTTTGTGCGTACGAGTATATGTATTCTCTAGAGATATAAGGCGAGGCAGCGGTGGTTGGGACCACAAAACTACAAAAAAAAAACTAATTACTCGACGCATCGTTGCGGTATTGTACGATGCCCGTCTGTGTCACAAATTGTAACATATACGCGAAAAACGAGACCTTAACAATGTACCATTGAGACGAGTTCAATGCACGCGGAAACGCCCGCAGACGTTTAAATTATTACGTAAAATTAATTTCGGTACAATCGCTAGCCCGAGCCGATACGTCTCTATTTGTTGGATGACGATGGCGAGGCAAATTCCGGACGAAAAATTATGCCTTTTTGGCGTTATCGTATACGTAGGTGTATTGGAAGCTTCGCGAATTCGTTTTGACCTCGATCCACTGCCGGCGACAATGCGATCGACGACCGACGACAACGATGGTGGATTGCATAGCCGCGCTTGATTATCATATTAAGCTCGCTTCGCTTCGGCTCGGTGTTCGGGCTGCATTCTATTATTGTTGTTTAACGTTTTATTGCTATTTAAGTCAAATTGCGAACCGTTTTAAGTAATAAATTCTAAGGTTGTTGCGGTCTCGCGAAATTAGGTAAATAGCTACACGCGTACGACCGACGGACGCCTGTATACTCATTAGGTATTTACGAGATACGCCAACGCTGCGCTCTGGTTCGATGTAGCTTCCACTTCGGGTTTTTCCTTCGGGCAGGGTCCTCGTACGTTGCGAGGTTCCCTTTTCCTTGTACGTCAGTCAATGTACTCATCGTGATAGTATTTGGCAACTGCATAGCGAATGTTTTTTTAGTGGGTTGTTTTCTCCGTATGCACATTATGTTGAAAAAGTCGTCGTAAATGTGGTATTCCTCACGATTCGCGGTTTTCTTCCATGTTTATTGCATCGTGATGAAAATTTCAACCGGTTGAAGCTTTATAATGAATATTAATTGTCGTGATACCTGATTTATCGCCGTGAATTTCCTGAATTAGCCTTGTAATTGTCGATATTTTTTTCATTTTGGCAAATTACATGCGTTTTACGATCGAAATTAACATATTTAATGGCATTAGAAGTATTGTAATTCGATATAATTCCGTATTTACTGTTAAACTACCTATGAATTACCATAAATAACCATTTTACAACCATTCAATGTGATATAGTTTCATATTTACTGCAAATTACCAATATTTACTATAAATTACGCGCAATTACCTCAAATTACCGTACAATTACCAGCAATTACCCTAAATTACCCTGTAATTACCGTCATTTACACGCAATTACCTCAAATTACTGTGTAATTACCGTCAATTACACGCAGTTACCCCAAATTACCATATTATCACTGTCAATTACGCGAAATTATCTCAAATTACCGTGTAATTACCGTAAATTACCAGGTGATTACCGTAAATTACCAGGTAATTACCGTCAATTACCATGTAATTCTTGAAGATTACCATCTCGTCACTTATATTACCAGGTAATTACTGTATATTACCTGGTAATTACCCCATATTACTGAGTAATTCCCAATATTTCCAGGTAATTACTCCATATTTCGGGGTAATTACCTCAGATGATCAGGTAATTACTCAATATTACCCAGTCATTACTCTATATTACCTGGTAATTATTTTAAATGACTCGGTAAACACCGCAAATTACCATGTTTTTACTATTAATTACCGCCTAATTTCTGTAAATTACTATGAAGTTTTTGTAAATTCGCTTGTAATTACACTTTGAAGATTGATAATCGTCGCAAATTACTCTGTTAGAATTTGTTTAATTTGCGCGATGAATAGCAGTTTCAAGGATTATTTCATTTTGATCATAGTTCACTTTGTCATAAATTTTGAAAGTCTTCCCAAATTGTGGTAATTTACGGTAATTACCTATAAATCATTTGTCAAACTGGGGTAATTTTTCAATTGACCACTTTAAAAATGTTTCAAAATTTAGTAATTGTTGAAAATCGGGTAATTACTATAAATTCGGTAAATTTAATTAGATTGGTAACGGTAAATACTGTAATTACAATAAATTGAGTAAGTTGGTAATTACAGTAAAATTGATCTTTCAGTGTAAATTTGGTAATTGCCACCAAACGTTTGTTTTCAAATGCTTCTATGAATATGTGAAATCGGGTAATTACAATAAAGTTGGTAATTACGGTAAATGAAATTATGTAATAACGGTAAATTGAGTAATGTGGGTAAACTAGTGGTCTAATTACTGGAAATTTCGTCTTGTACCGTAAAAATACGAATACAGTATCAGCGATTTTGATTTTACCGCCGCATGAATTGAGTAATTACATTCAACGTGGTAATTACAGCATTAGAAGGTAATTGATACTAAATTACGGTGGAAAATATGCCGATAACAGATGACGTAATATTTTTAGGATTCTGAAGAAATTACTCGGTAAATCTAAATTTACCCATCAAATCAGTAATTTACGGTAATTATTGGTAAATCGCTGGTAATAATGGTAATTCTCGTGAAAAGGATGGTAATTACGGTAATTTTCGTTATAATCGAGGTAATTAATCTGGTTATTGTTGGTAAATCATTGGTAATGATGGTAAAAATCACGAGAACTAAGGTAATTACGGTATTTACCATTTTAATCGAGTTTATCAATCTGTTAACTGTTAATAAATTGTTGGTAACAATGGTAAATATCATTTTAGCGACGGTAATTACGGTAATTATCGTTGTAATCGAGTTTATTATTGTGGTAATTGTTAGTAAGTCGTTGGTAATGATGGTAAATAACATTTCAATAACGGTAATTGCGGTAGTTATCATTATAATCCAGTTGATTATTGTGGTAATTGTTGGTAAATCGTTGGTAATGATGGTAAATATCATTTTAGCGGCGGTAACTACGGTAATTGTCATTGAAATTGAGTTGATTATTGTGGTAATTGTTAGTAAGTCGTTGGTAATGATGGTAAATATCATGTTAGCGACGGTAATTACGGTAATTATCGTTGTAATCGAGTTGATTAATATGGTAATTGTTGATAAATCATTGGTAATGATGGTAAATATCACGTTAGCGACGGTAATTACGGTAATGATCGTTGTAATCGAGTAAATTAACCCGTAAACTATCTAAAATTCATTTGAATTCGTCGATTTTTCTCGTTGTTTGTTGTCAATTCTTTGTACCTCGTCGAACTTCGGTTTACGAATTCAGTTATTCGCATCTACTCGCAACTATTTTCGATCTCAGACTTCCCAAAAGTGCGTATACCTGTCTACAACATCATTTCGCACCTCGCTCCACCACACTAACGATTCGAACGAAAGCAAAAATGCACGTGGAATTTGGACTAGTGCGCGGAAACAAGCCACGGCGTGAAATTCCGTTCGATTGATGTGGGTTTTTTTTACCGATACAGACGAGCTAATTCCGGACCAAAGGTATGTCAGCGTTGACGTTCGATACGATCAAATACACACGTTGGCCTCTTTACCGCTCAATTTTCGTATCAGCATTTTATTTACATCGATGCAGCTCGAAAATAACTCGATAAATGTGCTGAGTGATGTAAAATCAGGGATTTTCAGGTGATTGGTGCATGTGCGTGTGATATCGAGCACCAAACCGAGGTTTATTTCGAATTATGGGTAGATTACGTACCGTTTGGGTTATTAGTATTATCTCGTACGAAGACTAAAGAGATACGCGAGAGAAAAGGCGAAAGGTGAGGGCCATTTTGTCGTATCAATGGATGGGATTTTTTCTTCTTCGATGACAGATGACCGTATAAGTAGTCGAATGATCATTAATATGCAGAAAGATACATAGCTAACGAGTAATGGGTTGAGAGAGAGAGGCTGAGTATGGATTATATACAATTGTACATTGTGTGTGCTGAGACTGACAGGTATTTTGATCGTACCTTTAACTATTTCGCTATACGTAGAGAGGTCTATTTGGTGGGCCGACATGGACACGACGAGGCGAGGATAGCGGGGTAAGAATTATAGTAAACTCGCGTCTGTGTAGCCGAGCATCGTTCAGTGCCCGCTTATTGTTTACAATGATATCGAAAGGATGATAAGAGCGAGCAGCGCGGGAACGGGCCGCTTCGCTTCGGCTTCGCGGTGTGTTAATCTGGGACAGAAGTTCGTTGGCCGTGGACAGCGTAGCGGCGCTGGCGCTGCCTTTGGAAAATTAGGTTAAAGAGTGAGAGAACTCGGCGGCGTGTTCTGACTGTGTGTATACTTACTTATATATATAGTATGGTATATGTGTCTGTGTGTCTGTTATGCTAGTGTACTACTACTACGTCGACGAATGAGCGAGAGAGTGAGAGGGATACCGTTGCACTCTTCGTTCCTTCTGCCTGCGTGTAGTATGTACCTCTGTTGGTCGTCGTAATGCATACACGTATATTATATTATACACACGTCGATGTTGTTTTTGTTGTTGTATGTACATTTTTGTATTGTTGTGGAAGCGCCGTCATCGCGTCGTGCCGCACTGTCCGCGCGTGCGTCCCGATACCTGGCTGTATCGCGAAATAGCGTGCGAAGCATTATCATAGAGCGCTTGTGGCTGGGTTGAGATGTCCCGAGAGGGGTTCTAGGTGTTCGTACGGTACGAGAGCTATATCCGAGATGTAGCGTATTACTCGAATACGTGCTTCCTTTCACGTAATATTCGATCACAGAGTACCCTAACCCGTGTCGTGTACCCAGTGACCACGTTTAAACCAGTTAACCGAGTTTTCATACGAACTGGTTGCACACACGACACGACCGATGCGACAACGTTGGTTGGCTGCAAATTTATTGCCTAGTTCCATCGCTATTCTGCGAACCAAACGTACTCAGATGCTGGGACGGTGCTTCCTTTTGTAGATAAGATTGGCGTGACGTGACGGATCCTTAGCCGACTGGGAATGAAATCTGGTACTCGAACCACCATGTATATCTAATCAATGTAACACGATGCCGGTAATCTGATCCTTAAACTATGCAGTTTGGTCGTTGGTACCTAATTACGTCTTCGAATTTTTTTTTTTTTGGAAAGTGTAACATCAACCAGGTACCATTTCTCTCGATTACCGAGCCGAGGAAAAGTAACCGCCGCCGAAGTAAGGAGCCGAAGAGAATCAAAGACCAGCCAGAGAGAGAGATAGGAAACTCGTTTGATTCTTCTCGTTAATAAGTTTAACGGTCATCGCTGATTAAGCAGCTCGCACATCGTATGGTCTGGGACGAGGGCAGGGCGGCGGTGGCGATTACATTCTGACAAAATTAAAAATAGCAAAGGTGAAAGTATATACGCAGAATGCGAACGACGCCGAACACCTCTGCACCTCTCTCGGAAACCAGTTATTTATTTTCATTCTAGATTATACATACGACGTCGTTCTCGACTCGACAGCTCGGTGTTAATTTCCTTTTAAAATACACGTCGAGCTGAGGCGAGCTGGGCTGTTTCTGCGTGATTCTGCGGTATGGCATGGCAGCGCCGCGGTGACCGTTTGTAAATAAAGATTAGCGAATGGTTTATGTGTGTAAGTGATAAGGTCGCCAAGTGCAATGATCTTTGCAATGCTACGTACGCGGTTACGTATAGCGTACGTTGATTATTGTGGCAGCCGGTGCGAAGCCCTAGCCCGAGCCGAGTACTGATAGCGAAAAATTTCTCGAAGGACGGACGACGTAGAGCGGGTTGCATTCGCGTAGTGCACACGAACGCACGTATCGAGGTGCCCGGCCCTGCGCGCCGTAGTATGCGGTAACGGTTGTTCGAGATGTGAATGACATTTCGAAGGTGATTAGAAAACGTACTCGTACTCGTATTTGTACGAGTAAATGGTCGTTGGCAGGAGAGATTTACGTAAAGAGGGTCTTTTTTAGAATGGAATTTTTGTGGTCGCGTGAATGGAGGATTGTGAATGATCGAGGGATCGTAGTAGGTGGCTGAGGGTTGGCAGGGAAGGTGAATGAGAGATTGTGGAGAAGTTGACTATGAATTGAATTCCTTCGCGATAAAATTAAACGTGCGTATGCTTTATTGGGATTAATCGCGATAACAAGGTACTCGATGGATCGATTGTGCGATTTTTTACGTCGCGATAGGAAATTTGCAAGGTGAGTGTACCTTGGGAATGAGGTAGCTGAGTCGATTCAACGTTGGGTTTTCTCAGAAACGAAAGGGATCTTGCATGAATGGTGAAAAATTTTCAGATATTTGTATCTTGTTTGAAAATCACGGTTCAACCCCCCCCCCCCCCACTCACTTCACTTACATTTTTTATAGCGATATTTCGTCATAATGAACTATTAAAAAGAAAGATCGAACTTTTCAACATTAATTTGTCAGATTTGAAAAGAAATTTGGACTCACCTTCAAGTTTTAAATATATAAAATTTCATTTAAAAAACCCTAAACAGCAATGGCTTTTGCTGAGGTCTCGAGGGTCTACCAGACTCCAACCCCCCTCCCCCCCCCCATATTTCGAAAAATTTCACAAAGTTGAGAAAATTGTGTAAATTGGTCAAAAGTTGGAAAAGTTGTTGAAATCAAACTGTAAAATGGCACAAATATCTAAAATTTCCATCTCGCTTTGTTCGAGCCCAATGTACATTTGATTTTTTCAAACCAAATGATGGACATATTTTTTGATTTTACATTAAATTACATTTTTTAGCATCACCTCCTTCTCTTGAATGACTGGCATAATTTTAATTACATTTTCTAAATTTTATTGATCTTTCAATAAAAACAGGTAAAATTATCCCCACATGTTATAGAATCGTCGATATACCATTATCAAGGTAAACATGCCTGGAACTATTTCAGAAACGTTTTGAAAACGTTTTGGAACCGTTACAGAAACATTTTGAAACGGTTACAAAAAATGTTACGGAATCGTCAAAGCCTCAGAGAAATATTGTTACCAAGTCACTTGTGAAATTATTACAAAAACGTTACGAAAACGTTATGGAATCGTTATAGAAACACTTGGAAACGTTTCAGAAACGTTACGAAACCGTTACGAAATACGTTATGGAATAGCCGAAGAAATTTTATCAGGTCACTTGCAAAATTGTTTCCGAAAGGTTACGGAAACGTTATGGAACCGTTATAGAAACTCTAAGAACGGGTTCGGAAACGTTACGAAACCGTTACGGAAATGTTACGAGACCGTTACGGAAACGTTACGAAACCGTTATGGAAACGTTACAGAAACGTTACGAAACCGTTATGGAAACGTTACGAAACTGTTACGAAACCCTTACGGAAACCGTTACAAAAACGTTACGGAAACCGTTACAGAAACGTTACGAAGCCGTTACGGTAACGCTACGAAACCGTTACAGAAACGTTCGGAAACCGTTACGGAAACGTTACGAAACTGTTATGGAAACGTTACGGAACCGTTATGGAAACGTTACGAAACCGTTATGGAAACGTTACGAAACCGTTACGAAAACGTTACGAAACTGTTACGAAACCGTTATGGAAACGTTACAGAAACGTTACGAAACCGTTGCGGAAACGTTACGAAACCGTTACAGAAACGTTACAAAACGGTTATGGAAACGTTACGAAACCGTTGCGGAAACGTTACGAAGCCGTTATGGAAACGTTACGGAACCGTTATGGAAACGCTACGAAACCGTTACGGAAACGTTACAGAATCGTTATATGAACTCTTGGAACCGTTTCAGAAACGGTTACAGGAACGTTACAAAGAACTTGATGGAATGGTCGAAGAAATTTTATCAAGTCACATGCCAAACCGTTTCAGAAACGTTACGGAAACGTTATGGAACCGTTATAGAAACTCTTTGAACGGGTTCAGAAACGTTACAAAACGGTTACAGAACCGTTATAAAGAACGTTAGAATCATCAAAGAAATATTATCAAGTCATTTGCGAAATTGTTTCAGAAACGTTACAAAACCGTTACGGAAACATTACAGAATCGTTATAAGAACTCTTGGAACCGTTTCAGAAACGGTTACAGAAGCGTTAAAAAGAACTTTATGAAATCATTGAAGAAATAATATCAGTTCATTTGAAAAATTGGTTGAGAAACGTTACAGAAACGTTATGGAATCGTTATAGGAACTCTTAGAATCATTTCAGAAACGGCTACAGAACGGTTACAAAGAACTTTATGGAATCGTCGAAGAAATTTTATTAAGTCGCTGGCAAAATTGTTTCAGAAACGCTGCGGAAACGTTATGGAATCGTTATAGAAACCATTGGAACCTTTTCAGAAACGTTACGAAAAGGTTTCAGAACCGTTACTAAGAACTTTATAGCATCATCGGAGAAATTTTATCAATTCATTTACGAAATTGTTACAAAAACGTTACGCAAACGTTATAGGAACTCTTAGAAGCGTTTCAGAAACGTTACGAAATGGTTACAGAACCGTTACAAAAAACTTGATAGAAACGTCGAAGAAATGTTATGAGGTCATTTGCAAAATTGGTTCGGAAACGTTACGGAAACAATATGGAATCGATATAAAAATCTTTGGAACCGTTTCAGAAACGTTACAGAACCGTTATAAAGAACGTTATGAAATCATCAAAGAAATGTCATCAAGTCATTTGCGAAATTGTTTCAGAAACGTTACAAAACCATTACGGAAACGTTATGGTATCGTTATAGAAACTCTAAGAACCGTTTCTGAAACTGTTACAGATGAAATCATCAATGAAATGTCATCAAGTCATTTGCGAAATTGTTTCAGTGTTTCAGAAACGTTACAAAACCGTTACGGAAACGTTATGGAACCGTTATAGGAACTTTGAGAACCGTTTCAGAAACGGTTACAAAACCGTTACAAGAAACTTTATGAAATCGTTGAAAAAATGTTATCAAGTCACCTGCGAAATTGTTTCAGAAACGTTACGAAACCGTTACAGTAACGTTATGGAACCGTTATAGGAAGTCTAAGAACCGTTTCAGAAACGTTACGAAACGGTTACAGAACCATTTCAAAGAACTTTATGGAATTTTCAAAAAAATATTTCGTCGTTTACAAAATCGTTTCAGAAACGTTACAAAAACGTTATGGAATCGTTACAAAAACTCTAAGAACCGTTTCGGGAATTCTGGAACCGTTGCAAAAAACGTTTCAGAAACATTATGAGGTTATTTACGAAATTGTTTTAGAACAGTTACGAAAACGTAGTGGAATCGTTATAGAAAACTCTTTGAACCGTTTCTGAAACGTTACGAAACCGTTACAGAAACGGTACAAAACCGTTACAAAAACGTTATAGAATAGTCGAAGAATCGTTATCAAGTCATTTTCAGAACTATTGCAGAAATATAAGCAAAACGTCAAGTTATCATCATAGAAACTTTTCGAGTTGTTGAAAGAACGTTACGAAACAGTTATTCAAACGTTGCGTCACCGTAACGAAAACACTATGGAACCGTTACCAAAATTATACAGAAATGTTTTGGAATCGATATAGATCAAATGCGGGATGAAGAAAGGGTGTAGAAAGCAGAAACGTATTGCACAGTTTTGAAAAAAGTTTAAAAACGTTCTGTAAACTGCATGAAAAATTCGAAAAATTCAGAAACGTTCCGAGAACATCAAAACAAGCACCGAAGACTGCTGCAAAACTCAACAAAAATCTCGAAATACTCCAAAAAAATCTTCTCAGTCACCTGATGATGGAAATGTTGCGAAATACATAAAAATTTGAACCTTGGTATTCGATGAAGACATTTCGAACGACAAATTTCGTGCTCTTCGTTGAATTTATGGCTCAGCAGAAAGGCATAAATTCTTTTTGAAAAAAATGGCGCCCTGGTGGGTACCAAATTTCAAGGCTGCGGTCTATTTTTAACGTATTCGTTATAAATACGTACCATATTCGAATAACATAAATAATATTACGTAACAGTGACACAAAACCGTGAAAAAAATTCGAACGAGGACTTTTTCGTTGTTCGAGGCATTTGAAAAATCAAAGGGTCAAATTTCAAGATCACGTCTAGATCAGATTAAGAGATCAAGACGCGGTAAGAAACGGAAAAAAATTGTCTATTCGTAATTTTTGACATCTTAATTGAGATGAGAACCTAATTAGAGTTGGAAATCGAAATTTGTTTCGATTTTATCTCGAATCGGTCCGAAGCGAAGAAATATTATGCAAGTGCATGTCTAAAAATGAAAAAAAAAATTACATTGATACGTATCATTAACGCGCGAGAGTAAATAACGTTTACATGAGATCAAAGGGAAAAAAATATTTTCCAACGAGATTCGCTGGTTACATCAATTTAATAGGTCACTACTACCAGGAAGCTAAAAATTGATCGCGATAAATTTCAAAACAATTAAATCACGTCCACTATACACTCGTAAAAAGGTTTAATGTCCCTTTGTTCTCGTTTTGTCGCCATATTCCACCGAACTAATTATCTGTTTGTGTAGTTTACACGCAGCGAAAAAAGAAATAAAAATAAGTAGCAAAAGTAAATAGCTAGCGTCTGATCACTTTTCGCACCAGTTTGATTAAAAATGGTATCGAAAAAAATCGATTCTCGATCGAAATCTAAACTTACGACTGCGATGATATTGTAACTCGATTACATGAAATTTGATTCGATTTTTTTTTTAATAATCTTCTTCCGCGATGAAAAGATTCGAACTGTTGTAGATTACGAAATAACATCGTGTACTCATCGAAGTGGAATTTTTACTCGAATTGAACTCTGTGTATATTTCAACGCCAATGTATGTAATTTTTTTTCTCCTACGGTGTAATCCAATGTACAAAACGTATAAAGTCGAAAATTTACGAGTCGAGTATGGTTTGCAACGATTCGTTCGCCTTCGATACCGTCGCCTGCAACTTTATCAACGCTCGTAGAGTAGTTTAACCCTTTGGCGCGGTAATTTGTGCATCGCGTTTCGAGCAAATAGTGAAAGTGTTTTTTATTTTCTGTCATCTGCGCGATAGAGCGCAGATGACGGGGCGGTTCTGCGTCACTGCATTGCGTCTTTCTTTCTCTTTCTGGACGTATGTGCGACAGCGAGTGCCCCTGCCCCAACCTAATTGCGATCGCGTGCTATGAGATTATGGCCAATGACCCGTCAACTTAAACGCGTATTTATACTTGCGCTGTTTAATTGCTCGTTAAGAGCAGCGAGATGTCATGAATTGTCATAACTCCGCCGTGTACATGCCTCCTCCTGTCTTTTAGTTTAGATCGCGTATACTTAACCTATGTTTTTTCTTGCGCTTTAGTCTAGTTTAGGCGGATTTGCATTTGGGTATGAATTGTGTGGCGTATCGGACAGGTCTCGAGAGTTTGTTTGAAGATGGCAAAAAAATTGTGTGTGGTTAATTGCCTCGATTAATTTTTAGAGATGTTTGTATTTTACTCGTAGAATGTCGTGTGGCGTGGGATTCGTCAACGTAAGATTGCCTCGGTGTTTCGGTTTGGGTCCAAGATTGGTCGTGGTGGGGTAAAATTTGGTCCGAATGATAAATTATCGAATTTATTTGATTGAAATGGTGAATTTCAATCCTCTCAGAATTGTTTGTAGATTGACGATTAATCGAAAAAGACTGAAAGTTTTTTCTTTCATCGATTTCTTTTTGTTTATTTAAATGCTTCATCATTTTGATTGCAAGGAATGTTTCAAAAAATGTCCAAAAGTTGAGAAAATTTGGTAAATTGGACAAAACTTGGAAAAATTGGTCAAAACTTGGAAAATGTTAATAAAATTTGAGAAAAGTTGGCGAATTTTTCTAAATCTGGAAAAAGGCAAAAATACCCAAAAATTTACTTTTTTCTCGTCACCCTCCCCTTGTGAGTAACTGGTCCTATTTTAATTACATTTTTTAAATGATTGCTCTCTCAATGAAAGTTGCTAAAATTGTTTTAAAAAAGTTGAGAAAATCTCACCGAAAAGTTGACAATTTTTAAGTCTCGGGCCCCCTCCTCTCCCTCCCCCCGAATCCCTAAATCCAATATTGCTCTGAACCTTAATCCTATGTTCGCCCCTGTATTTCGTATTTGATTATTCCGAATAGTATTTCGTCAATATTGGCATTTTGTAGCGTCGTTGGCTCGTTGCATCATGAGTCATGCACCTTTGCGATAACATTCTTACCTACGAGTTGTGTGTGATTTTACGTATGATTCATATTGAGCTTGAATAGACCCTCTTTTTCTGTATCGAATATTTTTATATGCATGTTCATACAGTCTTGAGTAGATTATTTTCAGTCCTGAGGCATTTAATCGAAATTTATCATGGTCAATTGGTTAATTTGCTAATTTTTTTCCTGTCTTGATCATGTCCGCAAACTGAGACATTTTATCGATATCAATCATGATTTAAAAGTAAAATTTGAAACATTTCTGGTGCCAATTTTGGAGATCGCGACATTTTTATGCCGAGATTGTTCCATGAGGGGGGGGGGTCAAGAAATTTTTGTT
Source organism: Pseudococcus longispinus (assembly GCA_900064475.1). Taxonomy (NCBI): domain Eukaryota; kingdom Metazoa; phylum Arthropoda; class Insecta; order Hemiptera; family Pseudococcidae; genus Pseudococcus; species Pseudococcus longispinus. The sequence continues at coordinate 4,972 of FIZU01017142.1, read as the reverse complement.
TTTTAGACTTCGACAATTCAAGAAATTCTATCAAGCCAGATGCCTTTTTTGATTTGGAAAATTCCAGATTGTAAAAGTGGTTCAAACAGTATAAAAATATTTAAAATTTTCATAATAATTTGAAATATGATTAAATCGGTCAAAACCCATGAAAATTGTTGAAAAGACTGTTAAAGTCGTCAAAAATTTCATAAAAATCGTAGAAAATTTAGTAAAAATTGTTGAAATTTTCATAAAAATTGCTTAAAAAATCGTAGAACTGGTCAGAAAACCAGAATAGCTGTCGAAACTCGTAAAAATTGTTAAAATTTTTATTAAAATTATTTGAAATGTGAAAAAAATTATTAAATTTTCGTTCCATGAAAATCGTCGAAATTGTTGTATTGTTGAAATTTTTACAAAAATCTGTAAAAATATTGTAAAAAGGTCAAAAATTCGTGGAACTGGTCAGAAAATCATGATAGCTGACAAAAGTCTCTTGAAAATTGTTACAATTTTTATTAAGAATTATTTTGAAGCATGAAAAAAAAATTATCAAAAATCATTAAAATCATCGAAAATGTTGTATTTATGAAATTTTTACAAAAATCTGTAAAAATATTGTAAAAAGGTCAAAAATTTGTGGGACTAGTCAGAAAATCATAATAGCTGTCAAAAGTCTCTTAAAAATTGTTACAATTTTTATTAAGAATTATTTTGAAATATGAAAAAAAAATTATCAAAAATCATTAAAATCATCGAAAATGTTGTATTTATGAAATTTTTACAAAAATCTGTAATAATATTGTAAAAAGGTCAAAAATTCGTGGAACTGGTCAGAAAATTATGATAGCTGTCAAAAGTCTGAGAAAGTTGTTACAATTTTTATTAAAAATTATTTTGAAATATGAAAAAAAAAATATCAAAAATCATTAAAATCATCAAAAATGTTGTATTTATGAAATTTTTACAAAAATTTGTAAAAATATTGTAAAAAAGTCAAAAATTTGTGGTACTAGTCAGAAAATTATGATAGCAGCTGTCAAAAGTCTCTTAAAAATTGTTACAATTTTTATTCAAAATTATTTTGAAATATGAAAAAAAAATTATCAAAAATCATTAAAATCATAGAAAATGTTGTAGTTATGAAATTTTTACAAAAATCTATAAAAATATTGTAAAAATGTCAAAAATTCGTGAAATTCATCGAAAACCTCATAAAACTGGTACAAACAACTTTCATACCATTTTCCAAAATTTTCATGATTTTTTACCATTTTTGGGTTATTTTCACCAATTTTTATGAAAATTTTGTGAATATTGTAATGCTTTTTATGATATTTCAACAACTTTTACAACATTTTTCAACGATTTTTCCAAATGTTTGAAAATTTTTTAGAATATTTTCGATACTTTGCATAATATTTTTGAGCTTTTTGGTGAAGTTTTCACTGATTTTTTGAAAATTTAAAGAAGTTTAACAAACTTTTCGACAGTTTTCATGATCCTTTGACAGTTTATATTTTTTAGCCAATTTTTGAAAAAATTTGACATTTTGAGCAATATTTTCGACGTCTTGAATTTTTATGAAGATCTCAACGATTTTTCATTTTTTTGGTGCGATGGACGATTAATGGATTCCCCGAGAAAAAAATAATCGATTACCTATTCAATCTATTTGATTTCGAGTAAATTACATTTTGAGTGAAAAAATGGAAGTTTTCAATTTGAAATTTCATTTTTCAATTTTTTTCATTTCGATCGAATTAACTTTTGAAGAAAATAAACTGAGTGAAAAATAACAAAATTATGCAAAAACAAAGTCTCGCATGTTGTATCCAAATTTTATGAAAATTGAAAAATAAAAACAAAACTTTTCTAATATCCTATCTTTCATTATGAGAGGGGAGGTGCATCAATTGATCGATTGTGGAATTTTGGCATAATTAATTCTCCAAAAAAATGGGTCATTTCCATCGGTCATGTGGGGGGGGGGGTGAGCACTTTTTGTCATGTCATTGACTTGTATGTTCCTTAGCAAAAATTCATCTGAAAATATTTCATCATTTTCTCCTATTTTTTTTTTCGAGTGGATCTCGTAATCTTTCGTATAGACAGGTCATCGACCAATTTTGGGAATTAAAGGTCATAGCCGTGCATTTGGAATGATCTCATTTCATTTCGTTGAAAAATTCATCGCGTTGCTGCGTGTATACGAACGTTGCATGAACAAGAATCGTAATTTTTTTTCGAATTAAAGATTTTCTAGAGAGAATACCCAAGCCGTAGGCTATTTTTCCAAGTTTGAACAAAACTCGTCGATAGTCTGTCGGGTGAAGAAAGAGCAGAATAGTAATGAAAAGTTTTCCAAACCAAAGGCGAAGGAAGTGGCGTGGAAATTTTTCTCTTAATTCGAGTTTACTTTTAAATAAATGAAGTGAATTGAAAATTACTCGAAATTACACATATTCGTATTTGGGATTGGAAATGATGATTTTTGAGTTGGTACAAGATTTTTCGTCTCTTCCGGCCTCCTTCCACCCAGGACCAGGATCAAATTGGAAATTGGCTCAAAAATTGAGTTTTTAGTTTCATTGCTTGGACTTCTTTCTACTCGTTGAAATAAAACACTGCATGAAATCTGCATTCGGTAATATATTGAACTTTTCTCTATCGTTAATAATCATCAATAACAATTACGTTTTCTAAATATGTACTTATTTAAGGCACGTGTTTCGTGGAAAAAATCGTCAACAAGCGCTCGTATAAATATCTCGGTTAGCGTTGGTTGGATTTTGTACTCGATAGACGATAAATGTAAATGTAGTATATTAATGAATTGTTATATTTCTCGAAACAAATTGCAAATATTTTCCCCATTTTCGAGGTAAAATGATTACAAATGTTTAAAATATTCAAAACCTTTATTATCTTTTACCGTGTTAATGTCTTTATTAATGTGAAACCGTATTTCCACAGAAATACTATTAATCTACGTGTATACCGTTGTAAATATACCGAAGGTATATCTACCTACGATATGTATTCGTGAAACTCGATTCTTTTTCGCTTATTTGGTCTGCGAGTAGAAATTAAGTGTAACAAGATAGTATTTTGATCGTTTAAGCGGAATTTCATTCGAATCGAACAACCCATTGTGTTTTTTTTTTCGAGAGATATTTTTGTGGAAACGTTGTATTCTGGTGTAATTTTTTCCCTTTATTCTTTCCTTTCTTTTTTTTTTTATTTTCGTACAAAGAATAGAAACACATTTCATGGTTTGTAGCTTTTCACAGATAATTAATTGGTGGTTTTCTTTTTATGTTTCAGGTAAGCGAAATACTCGTAAAGAAAAGGGGGAAAAACGCGTCGCCTTTTTGCCGTTGGTTTTTGAAACGCGACGTTAATGTGTCCAATTAATTCGACGCCATAAAAGGAGAATTTTCTCAAAAGGTAAACACCCTCGAGTAGAACTGGGTCACTGTAAAATATTTCCTTGTTTTCCACCCTGGCCAATTACCGAACGGGCGCGCGGAGTTCATTGACACAGGTTACCCGGTCGTCGTCCCAGCTCGGTTCTTCGCGTATCCACGTACCTACGACTACCAGTGTACAAATGCTATTTAATTTTTAATAAATTTTCGCCCATTAGCCCGGATATCACTTGTAGAGCTTTACAGTTCGATATTTTCGGCTATATTCATAATCGATGGATTCGCGATGTCTGCCCCGCTGCTCGAGCTCAAAAGAACCGTCGAATGGCGGCGTACGTATTCATACCCGAGTCACGAAAGGTTTCACTCGCTGCGATCTGACGTACGATATATTTTTTGAAATACGCGGCTCGGTTCGGTTCATTTTGTACGGAGCTCGTAAGATTTTTATCACTTCTCGACGACGTGCCGAACCTAGTACGCGAGGTAATTAAAATTACGCAGGTGAGCCGGCTCCAGGGGGAATACAAAGTGCGATTTCGAGCGTCAAGATAAACCGTGTGTACCTTTTCTCTCTCTCTCTCTCTATCTCTGTCTTCGTACAAAAGAATTTACGTACGGAAGAATAGATCGCACTTTGTAACCTGACAAGTGTTCGGAACAGATTTACATTTCGAGACTTTTTTTTTTCACGCTTGTTTGGTTCCTTTATCCTGGCACCTCGTGCTCGACTCGTTCTCGTTTCTTGGAAACCTTTTCGAAATTGCAGCGAATGATGCCACCAGTGCAGGTGCCGGTGTAAGTGATGAAATGGATGTGGTAAAAGTATCTGGAAATTTGGCCGACTCGGCTTGACGAGCTTCTTTTTTAATCGTAATGTAGTCTTGATTTTTGGATACATTGCATTGATCGCGAAATTTCATTTTTAATCGATCCCAAATTCTACCGAACTGATTAGTTAGCTTATTGATTATCAATTTGTAAAGATCTCGTTTAAAAGATGACTAATTATCTTGCGATATTTTCGGTAACCGTTTGAAATTCTGTGAAGTTATCGATTAGCTTCTGAATATTCGTTCCTAGAAGTACTACATACCTCTGATTTATCGTATCGAGTTTTATTTCCATGTTTGTATTCATAAGTTTTGTGATAGTGACGAAATTTTCAACAGTTAGCGCCTGCTGATCGTATTGATGTTCGTCAAAGTTGACTTGCTGAGCTCGAGAAGGAATAATCAGAAAAAAATTGTCATATTTTCCTGAAATTACGTCAAATACCATCAATTCCCAATTTCATTTGAATTACTGCAAATATTGCAAATCTTGGCATGTACCAAAATTTACCAAAAGAACCATAAATCCACCAAAATTCGTCGTAATTACCTCAAATTTATCATAAATTTCTGTAAATATCGTAAATTTACCACAATTTACCGTTCATATGATAATTTGCCCTGGATTACCGTAAATACCTCGAATTACCATAAATACCGAAAATTTGTCGTAAATTACTGTAAATACCGTGAATTTACCAAAAATTACCGTTCATATCATAATAT